>VWYK01092250.1:2291-21471 GCA_013399775.1 Semnornis frantzii | reverse complement strand
ACAGTGTAAGCAGGAACAGGTATCCTGGGAAGAGTATAGACAAGCTGCCCAGTCGTGTAGAGGCGAGGTCAGGAAGGCCAGGGCACATTTGGAGCTGAACTTGTCAAGGGATGCAAAGAGCAACAAGAACTTCTACAGGTATATCAGTGAAAAAGGGAGGTTAAGGAAAACATAACTCTTCCTGAAGAGCAAGAATGGTGAGCTGCTAACAGATGAGGAGAAGGCTGAAGTTCTTAGCAACCTTTTTTTTCTCAGTCTTGACTAGCAACCTGTCTCCAGCAACCTCTCTCCCAACACCTCCCAAGTTAAGACACCACAAGGTGGGGATAATGGCAGCAAAGTCCATCACAGAGTATGTGAAGATCAGGTTTGTGCCACCTGAGGAATGTGACATATGTAAGTCTGTGGGACCTGATGAGGTGCATCCCAGAGTCCTGAAGGAATTGGCTGATGTAATCAACAAGATACTCTCCATGATATTTGAAAAGTCCTGGCAGTCAGGTGAAGCCACATCACACCTATTTTTAAAAAGGTTAGAAAGAAAGACTCTGGAAGCTACTGACCTGTCAACCTCATTGCTGTGCCTGGGAAGATCAAGGAGCAGATTGTCCTAGAAGCTCTGGTAAGGCACATAGAGGCCAGGCAGGTGATCCAAGACAGCCAGCCTGGCTTCACTAAGGGCAAATTCTGCCTGAGGAACCTGGTGGCCTTCTGTGATTAAGTGACTATATCCTTAGGTCATACTTTGTCTGCTGATGTCATCTGGAGTTCTGCAAGGTCTCCCACAACATCCTCCCTGCCAAGTTGGAGGATACAAATTTGATGGATGGACTGCTCAGTGGGTAAGGAATTGGCTGGATGGTTGCATCCAAAGGGTAGTGCTCAATGGCTGAAAGGCCGTATGGAGATCAGTGACAAGTGGTGTTCCCCTGGGGTCTGTACTGAGGCCTGTGCTGTTTTTATCAATGATATAGACAGTGCAAACAAATGCACCACCAGCAAGTTTGCAGATGACACCAAGCTGAGTGATGCTGTTGATATACTGGAGGGATGGGATGGCATCCAGATGGAGAGGTGGGCCCAGGTGAACCTCATGAGGTTCAACAAGACCAAGTGCACCTGGGTTGGAACAATCCTCATTATCAACAGTGGCTGGGGGATGCGGTGATAGAAGAAAGCAGTCCTGTGGAAAAGGACTTGGGAGGTTTTGTGGATGAGAAGCTGGACATGAACCACCAATGTGCACTTGCAGCTGAGAAGGCAAATTGCATCCTAACCTTCATCAAAAGAAGTGTGACCAGCAGATCAAGAGAGATGATTTTGCTGCTCTGCTCTGGTGAGACCTCATCCAGTACTCTCCCCTTCTGCACCACCCATGCCCCACCACTGTAATGCTTGTCTGCCACTTGAAAACAGCAGCAAAGCCCTTGTCGGTGTTACTTAATCTGCTGCATATCTTAGTGGCTTCATTCCTCCAGGAAGAAGCAGGTGGACAGTGTACCTCAGCCTCACACTGTTCATAGCTCATTGCTGCTTCTTGAATGGCATGAGTGAACTTCTGATGGTAGATATACATCTGAGTGCAGCTTCTGCCTTTGATTGCCTTTTGCTCAGTATCCTGTGGCTCATTTGCAGACTTCGACAGTTGCAAAGCCTGTGTGGTGCCTTTCTGTAATGACACCCTGTAAGAGCCAGAAAAATGTATGTGTATTTGAAAATATGAGGAAGAGTCATGCCTTCAGGCTTTACTGGGCTCATGTAAGTTGTTGCTATCTCTCGGCAAGGTAAACCATGTAAGAAGCTTCTTGGTAGTAGCTCTTGGACATCTCATCAACCAAATATGTAGTAATGATACTGCTGTGTACAAGGATGTTGAGACTTCAGTTATATTTGTAAGGTACTTTGAAGTTCAAAGGATAATCTTACTCTATGTCCATGGGAAATGTGGTAGGAGGGATATGTGTAAGATGGAGTAGATGAGGGAAATTGTGAAGAAGCTAGCTAAAATCAGGGGACACAGTCTCCATGTTTTTCATTAAAAAAAGGCAATTGAAAATCATCCTCAACACTGAGACATCAGCTGCTGTGCAGAAGTTGTCATTTTGTGGAACTGGACCTCAGTGTGATGTTGCACAACTCTTTTAGAAGCAGGAAACAAATGTCATCTAATTTTGTAGCCATTGTACAAAATGCATCACCGAGAGTGCAGATTCCTGTAAGAGAGCAATGCCAAGAGTTTGCTGAAATAATGTTCGTAGTGTACATTTCAGCTAAAAATGAGGGGAAAGAATGTTCAACAACTGTTATTAGTTTCTATCAGAACTTTATAACTCTTATAAATTAAGAGCCTGACTTTCAGAACCCTAGCTTTGTGTAGATTAAGTATGTTAGATGGAAATAGACTGATCTCTGCCAGTTTGCTCAAGATCAGAGCCTGATGTGAAGTCAAACCTCTTACCTTTCATTCTCTGGTGCGTAACTGTTCCTCTGGTAATCTCCACTACCTTCACTTAGATCTTTCTTTCTCACCTTGTTCCACTGTCCCACCCCAGGAGCTCGATGAACAAGTGAGATTCAGAGATGCATCACAGTCATTAGCACTAAGCAAATGGTTTCCTAGGAAGCCAAAGCCACCACTGATCCCATAGAAATCCAGTGGCCATTGTTGCCAGGGAAACTCCTTGTCTCTAGACTTACTGTGCAATATTATTTTCTTTGATGTTGTTGTTGTTATCTTGTTTGTTTGTTTGAAGGCACTGCACAGAAGTGGTGTGACTTGCTGTTTAACTTGCTCTTCTGATAGTGTGGGGCTCATGTTTTATCCTTATCTTGCAATGAAGTGGGAGGATCTCTCATCAGACCCCATCTGGAGTACTGTGTGCAGTTCTGGAGCCCCCAGTACACGAAGGACGTGGAACCGTTGGAGTGGGTCCAGAGGAGGGGCGCAAAGATGATGAGAGGGCTGGAGCAGCTCTTCTATAAGGACAGACTGAGAGAGTTTGGACTCTGCAGCCTGGAGAAGAGAAGGCTTCCAGGAGACCTTAGCCTTCCAGTATCTGAAGGGGGTCTACAGGAAGGCTGGGGAGGGACTATTGAAAAGGTCTTGCAATGAGAGGGCATGGGGCAATGGGTTTAAACTGGCAGAGGGGAGATTTAGACTGGATGTTAGGAGGAAGTTCTTTGCAGTGAGAGTGGTGAGGCACTGGCACAGGTTGCCCAGGGAGGTTGTGGCTGCTCCCTCCCTGGAGGTGTTGAAGGCCAGGTTGGATGAGGCCTGGCAGAAGATGAAACCGAACCCGTATCGTTTGCAGCTATACATCTATAGATACCATCGTCTTCTGCAGCGATGCCAATGATTTTCAGTGAAGCCTCTCCTAAGTCACTGGAAAACACAATGGCATCTGTTAACTTCATAGTCATCTTACAGACCTTAAGCTATGGAAATTAGATTAATTGGATTGAGGCCTTGAGTGACCTGTACTAGTGGGAGGTGTCCCTGCCTATGGCAGAGGGTTGGAACTAGATGATCCTTGAGGTCCCTTCCAACCTTACAATTCTATGATTCTATGATCTGGATAGCTATGACCTGGGAAAAAAAGGGAAAGTTTTTTACTCTTTAAATGGAGTTCATAATCCTTTTGTTCCATACCAGGACACAGTGTATTTGATTTATGTATCACATTTCAAAGAGACAAGCTGATTTATTTATTTATGCTGTTGTGATGCTATGCTTTTCTTTCCACCTACCTGGATCTGAGCCTCTCATTTAGTCCTGATCACTGGTGAAACTAAAGAAAAGTGATTGCTTGTGTGTGTGTGTGTTGGTGGAAGTGGGAGGAATGAATATTGAAAACACAGGCATAAGACAGTTTGTTAGTAAATGCAGCTCTTTTATCCTCCTATTAATCAGGATCATGTCATGTTTCTGTGTTAGCTTCAGAAACTGTGCTGACAAATTAGCCTCACTTGTTCTAGCTCTTGTTACTAATATGAAAAGTGATTGTTGTTCTTGACTCCCTGGGAGTCCCGGGAAGATTCAGAAACTGAGTTTTCTATAGCTGCTTCGTATGTAATTTCATTGTCCTTAAAATATTCAGTCTCAGTAACTTCTCTCAAACAACTGCAAACTAAGAGAGTGATTGTAGTTGTGCAGTCTGGGCTGTCTTCTTACAGAAACACTAAAATGACTCCCACCTGAAACTTATCAATACCTCCAAACATCAGCAAGGTTATTAACACAGCAGTTTTGCAGTATGAGACTCTCCTGTTCTAGACAGTTGCAGGGTAGAACATCATATGACCTTCACATGTCAAACAGTTTCTGGCAGAGTAAAGAACTGACCTGCAATTACCCAATTCAGAACTATTAAGAAAAAAAAATAAAATTCTATTTTATTTCTTAATGTGTCTCACAAAAGCAGCAGGAAGATGTCCCAGGGATGGATTTCTCTGGCCTAAGACCACAGAAAATATATAAGATGTTAGCTATATTGTTCATGTCCTGGGATTTTCCCATTAGCAATACAGTTTACTCACAAAATAGTATCAGGCAGTACCCAAACACTTGAACACTTCTGTTGATGTCTTGAAAGTTTTTTGAAGGCAAAACAGAGCAGAACAGGCAAAAGCAAAAAACAGGCATGTGGCAGAAGCCTGTTTATTGTTTGCTGGAATGTAATGGCCCCTTTGGCCACAGAGATTCACCAAACAGAATGGCACTTTGCCAAACCTGGCCATATTAGGTGAAGTCAAGAGCTTGCTTTCCCTTATTTGGGAGGAATAAGTCTTAGACCCTCAAAGTGGGTGTCTGCAAGCCTTTTGTCTTCTCCCTGTGCTCTGCTTCCCCCACCCCAGCAGAGGAAAGGGACCATGGGCAAGCCAGGACATGAGGGTTATCTCCCATGACAGATGATGTATGTCTTCTCAGAACTGGGTCTGATAAGAGACTTGAGAGCAGATCGGTTATGCTTTGTTGGAAGAAGAGGGCTGCTTTTTCACAGCAGGAATTTCCTAAATTAAATTCCTTGTCAACAAATACATGCATGTAACTTTCATGGAGAAATTGATGTCTCAAAATGCATGCTGAGTGCCTCTTCACCTTTTCCCTTCCAATTACGGGTTTTCAAGTTGGCTAGGTGGAAATAACTTTTCTTTGAGGAGCCTGTTTAGCACCCCCTATGTGCCTGTAATTGTATTGCTTGTACACAGGAGTGCAGTGAAACTGCACTAATGCTTCCTGCTCCCTGACGAGTTTATTACTAGGCCAGATTTGCCTCATTATAATAAAGCAAACAGCTTCTCAGAGTAACTTGAAATGAGAATGCAGAAGCATTGTTCTTTTTCTGTTACATATTCATGGCATATAGCTGTCTGATCCTTTCTTTTTGTTATTTTAAAATGAAATGATAATTTGTCTTAGATTTTGCTTTTTATTCAGGTTCCATGTGATTTAGTTTCATGCTGTTTAAATTGTGTTTGTATTGTGGTTTTAGGATTTGAGGTTTCTTAGATATTTTATCTTTAATTGCCACTAAGAATCAGAGAATGGTTTAGGTTGGAAGAGACCTCAAAGATCATCCAGTTCTAACCCCCTGCCAAAGGCAGGGACACCTCCCACTAGAACAGGTCACTCAAGACCTCATCCAATCTAGTCCTAAACTCCTCCAGGGAGGGAGCAGCCACAACCTCCCTGGGCAACCTGTGCCAGTGTCTCACCACCCTCACTGCAAACAACTTCCTCCTAACATCCAGTTTCAATATCCCCTCTTCCAGTTAAACCCATTACTCCTTGTCCTGTCATTACAAGACCTTTTCAATAGTCCCTTCCCAGCCTTCCTGTAGCCCCCCTTCAGATACTGGAAGGCTACTCTAAGATCTCCTGGAAGCCTTCTCTTCTCCAGGCTGCAGAGCCCCAACTCTAGTAGCCTGTAGATACATGAAATAGTCATCAGCTTCTCAACTGTTTCTCAAGAATTTGTGATGAGATGAGATCTGCACTTCATCATTAAAAGAAAAAATGAAGTGTTTTACAAGAGTGAAGGGAATAACTGATGGAACAGTTTTCCTTCAGAAGAGTGTTTATGAGGAAAGAAAGCAGGAAAATAGTCTATACATCAATCTCTAAAATTTCAGGACATTATTTTATTTCCTCTGTGCCGTTAAGAAGAGAATGGATGGCAAAAGAAGGAGAGAGGTGTTATGTGACAGCTGAGACATGCAGAATGGTGAGGACAGCATGCCACACATTGACAATTTCAGCAGAGCCTGAAGGACAATAGAATGCGTGAAGCAATTTTCAGAAACATTTTATACTAAACTATTTCTGTCCTCACTTCTCTAACATTTTAAACTTCTTTGGGAAGTGGACTTCTCTGCTTCTGATACTCCTGTAGTTCCTTAGTATCACAGGCTTCTTGGGAAAGCTCAGCTTGTGATGCTCCCAGTTGTGCTCAGTATAAGCAAAGTAAGCTAAATCTTGCAGTCTTTTTACAAAGAGGAAATTCCACTTCCTTTGTAATGTAACTTCTAGTGGAGTAAATACAACAATGCAAAGGAACTTGTAAATGGAAATTGGAGAGTAAGTCTTCATCAACAATGGTTAAGAGGCAATTGCAAAAAAAAAAAATATTTTGAACCCCATTAGTTTTCGTAAGAAAATTAAGATGGTAAAAATGTTCATATGATGTTCTGTTAGATTAAGATGAAAAGCAAGGGTAGTTTGCCATTCAGAATTTGATTGTGCCTGCTCCCTCCCTGGAGGTGTTAAAGGCCAGGTTGGATGAGGCCTTGAGTGACCTTTACTAGAGGGAGGTGTCCCTGCCTATGGCAGAGGGTTGGAACTAGATGATCCTTGAGGTCCCTTCCAACCCTACCATTATATGATTCAATGATTCTCTGAACATTTGTTCTCAACTCCTATCAGAAGACATTACTTGGAATGGAGGCTATGAAAAGTGCTTGGCGAATTATTGGCCTATGTTACTTTTTAATACGTAAAACAAAGGTAAAAGGTTGGATTTATTCTGCTGTTTCTTCACATCTTGTTAGTATTTAGGAGGTCTAGTGATTTCTTTTACCTGTACATGCTGTGGTTACATAAAATTGCATGTCTTAAATATTTAGTTGGAAATGAAATGCAGAAAGGTAGACTGATGAAGAACAACAGAATGTAGAAAGGAAGGAAGAGCTTAAAACAGAAACAGATACATTGTTTAATTAGTCAATAGATTTACTTCTCTGAATCAGTTAAAAGCTTTTGTTCTTCACAACAAACAAATATTGACATCCACAGACTTCTTTTGATGTAGTCACATTTCACTCTTGTTCTGGTAAGCACGTCTTGGTGGAAACCCCAAAGAATAAGAAAGGGAGGAGTTTCTTTCTGGATAAGTCAATGGAAGTTTGTAGGAAGGATCCCTTCTGAAAATTGTAAAAGTCTTTTTGGAAGAGGTGGAGAAAGACGTGCTCAAGGTTATGCTCAAGGACCATTTTAAAAAGTAGAGCAGAGGAAGAGGCAGTGTGATGATATTGTGGCTGTGAAGTGCATGGCTTTAATGCAGCAGAATCTGAGAGTTCACACAGCAAATTACAAGTTGAATTTGGTAGCAGTAGAGATACATACTGGAAAAGGGGCATATTCCTTGCTATACTATACACACTATGCCTATGCTATATCAGACTCTGGTCTCTAGCTTATTTATTATTTTAGTTTTCCTTAATGGCAGTTTTCTACCTGGTAGGGTTTGAAATTTTCCAGAGCAGGGCTAACAGGGACAATCACGTTTGAGTTAGTAGAAGAAGCAATGAGTGTTGACAACAAGCTGCTGTTGAGAAATTATTTATGGATTAGTTAATGGTAGAAACCATTTCTGTATATCAGACTTCTGGGAAACAACAGTTGAAAACAGTGTCTGTATTTCATTTATCAAATTTGCTGGATGTGTATTGTGTAATTAGAGTTCAGTGAGTGTATCCATATTATGTTGATGATGAAAAAGGACACAACACCTGAATCTAACATGGTGTAACTGGATTGGGTAATTAATTAATGCGAGATGATATATAAAAATATTAACAGTTTATTAATATTAAATATTCAGAATTCACATCACTCCGATCACCACTTAATAATAATATTAACAGGTTCTTTGCAACGTTATGGAAACTATGTACAGGCTATAATAGGATCCAGAGACAACTATTAAATATAAACATTAATTGAACTCAATTTAAAANCGATCTCTGATCTGTTCCTGGCTCTCTGGATGATTTGTGTTCTCTGCAGGGCTTCCCCCTGGGCAGAAGGCTTCCAGGTGCAGGCAGATGTCTTGCGGTGTCACGCCGGCTGTGCAGGCCAAATGCGTGGAGGGATCAGAGGCAGCAGGCACAGACACACCTTGGAATGGCAAAGGCCTCTGTGCTGCCTGCTCATCTCCTTTTATCCAATACAGCCTGAGACCAATGGGCCTTTGGACACAGGATAGCCAATCCAATGGCAGTTACTCAAGATTTGCCCATATTAGGTAAAGCCATAGGCCTGCTTTACCCTTCTTTGGGCCGAACACAGCCTTGCACAAGGCAACTGTGTGCACCTTGTTTACCGCAGGGTCTGGGCAGGCTCCAGGCCCTTTGTCCCTTTTCCTGTGGTTGCTCTCCCCAAAACAGCAGGAGGGAGAGCAGAAAAACATGTCTGGGCAAGCCAGGAAAGGTATAAGCCCAATTTGGCCTACCTAGGCCTACCACGACACATGGTTGGTGTTAGTTTTAGAGGCAGGGAAGATTTTTTTTTTTCCTCTTGGTTTCTGCTTTTTTCCCTCCTGTCTACTCCACAAATTATAGTGAGACAGGAGCAAAACTGAAGAGGTATGCATTTTATGGTATGCCATATGGAATGCCATATGGAGAAAAAAAACAGGGATCAGGAATCTTCTGTCATGGAAAGCTAATGAATATTTTCAGAATTAAGACTGACTTGAAAGCAGTTACTCAACGCTGCAGTTACTTGCTCTATCTTATATTAATATGATGGTCTCAGTAACTTTTGAAGTTACTGAAAGTGCAGAGGAATTCTGCACTTCAAAGAAACCAAGAACATGGGTTGGATCTTGACTTTCCCTATAGAAAAGCATTTGGCAAGGGGTCTGAGGTTTCTCATTGCTTTCAGATTTGAGTTAGAACCAACACTGTTCAATTATTTTACCTTTCAGCTCAGTCTAACTAACTGCACGTTCTGAAACTGACATGTTTTCACAGATAGCGTCTGCTTCTAGTAGAGATAAGGCTTGATGTTTACCGTTAGCACCAAGAATCAGTATGCAGACCAAGATCACTGCTGAATCTTGTGTACTGTGTTGTAAGTGCAGAAAGTAAAAGGCCGCACCTGTCGGGCGGAGCAGGCAGGACAGGTGACCCAGGCCCAACGAGATACTCCATTCCATGGAACTCATTTTTGGTGCAACACTGGGGGATCATGAGGGTCAAGTCTCTTCTTCAAGGGCTGTCTTCAATCCCAATCCAGGAGTATCTGAATCCATTTCCAGAATTCAGCTCCTGAATCCAGTTGCTGTCTGCTGCTGCATCGAGCCTGGGACTCCCCCAGTGCCTGCCAACAGCATCAGTGATGATGATGAAGCAAATGCCATTGGGGAGTTGGGCTCAATATTAGTTTCATTTCTATTTGTATATATATCATTCTGGTTTTTTGTTGGTTTTGGTTTTGTTTGTTTTTTGTTTTTTTGTTTTTTTTCCATTAAAGTTGTTTTAGCTTATGTCCTGCTGGGGCAAAACAGGCCCAGACTTGTTTGCAATGCTGGTGCCCTGTTTGATTGTCAGGGTTTCAAATTTCTCTCCTGCCAGTGGTCTGTTTTGCCTCCAGGAGCAATTGAAGGGGGTCTGCTCTGGGAGGGCCTGACTTCACTCTGCTCCTCCTCCTGCAGCAGTGGTGTTGCAGACTGCCCCTTGAGGACACCTGGCTCTCTCTTGAGCTTTTGCTTTTGATTTCAGCAGCCCACTGGGGTCCTGCTACCCTCTCTGCCTTGTGATTGCCCTGAGAGCACAATTTGGGATTATAATTTCTTCGATTATTACCTCAGCACAGCGTCTCAGGCTGATCAGTGAGTAAATTTAGCTGTTAAATCAATTGGAGTCTCAGGTTTCCCTGTTAGAGGGCAAGGGGCATCCATCTTGTGACTGGCAGCAGCAGTTGCTGATCCTCACCCTCGGATCTGAGTTATGTGTCAGATATGACTATTTATATTTCTTTGTCCCTTCCCTAAATTGCTCCATAAGATTTGTGTAGATAATTCCCAACTGGATATTTGAACTTTGGTAAATTGTAAATAGTTCCCTGTTTTGGGGTGTGTGTTTGTTTGGTGCAGGAATTTGTGTTAATAAAGTTGGATATTTTTTCCCATCTCCACATATTAAATTTGAATATTTATAACAGTTTACCAATCCACAACTCTCTCCCTTATTCCCTTTCTCTTTCCCTTTGAGAAGGCAGAGGGGTTAATAGCATCTTTCACTCATTTAATGACCAGCTCAGCCCTATCCCTTGACACATGGCCATACCTGACTGTTTGGTGGATTGAAGTTACTTTAACCTGTTCCGAGGTTGCCTTTGTGGCTTCGTTCTGAGTTTACAAAGCAATTTAAATATTCTAAATTCTTTCAAACAAATTTCAACTTGTCCTGTATATTGTCTTTCTATTTTTCTATGATCCAAGACATGTTCAGTAAGGAATGCTCCTTTCTACAGTTTTCTGTGACTGAAAAAGGAATTGTACAGTCATATTTCAGACTCAGCATTCTAAAATATTAAGCTGGGTTTCAAATACATGAATAAACTTTTTGTTCAATGGAATTTGAGTGGAGAGAGCATTATCTTGCAGTATGAAAAGCTGAGTGGAGGTTTCTGAATGCTTTCACATAGAACAGCTTTCTTCACAAACTCGTTTACTGTATATTTTCAACCTTGCTGTTTGTTTCGATGACAGTTTAGAGTTTTCTGTGAAGTGGTAGCTACCAACTTGACAAGAAATGTCATCCAATGATGATTTGCTAAAGTTTTGTTTCTAGCATAGTAAATAAAATGTAACAGGCAAAACTGGGATAAGCACTCCAGTCGTTAAGTTCTGACTATCAGATGTCCATTTCCATGGAATCTGATTGGAATGAAAGAGTCATGCAGTAATGAACTACATCTGCAGTGTCTTTGAGGGAAAAGTTAATCCCTAATTGCAGTAACTTGTGTGAGGAGTGCTTTTGCTATCAAGTTGATGATAGTGATACAAAGGTTTTGCAAGTGTCCTGAGTACTCAGATGAGTTACATAATTAAAATTGGAGTTTCTTTTTAGTTTATGTATTGCAGAGGTACTTTGCTAGTACATCCCTATCAGAACAACCTGCATTGCTGGGAAACTAATGAATTTATGTGGTATAATCATTTACTTGTTGAAACTGATCCATACTATTGTATTTAAGTGAAGTTACCCAGCTTTTTTAAAGGAAACTAGATTTGGATGTATGCCTGAGTATTTTGTGTGCCTTGCAAGATGCTTTTTATTCACTAAATTTACCTTTTCTGACTGAACGCTGGATTCTGACTCATCTGTAACAGAAGGTATAGTATCTGAATCACAGGAAATGCTTTAAAATGTACTGTGTCACAGACATAAAACAGAATGGAAATTGCTTTCAATCCCTCCTTTAAGTTCCTGGTGTTGAAGCTGATGCCACTTTAACTAAAAGTAAGCATGCAATCCTGTTACTGTTGCACAGGTGGCATAAATAATGTAATACAAGCGTGAGCCAGGTAGACTGGGTTTTGATAACAGTGTGCAGAACCAAGATTATTCTGCAAGGCAGCCCAAAAAATGAGGCTATCAATTACTATCTTAGTGGGTAGATGAGGCAGCTGTAGCTGAGAGCTAGTTTGAATTGTCAGCACAGAGCCTAACTTGTGCATACTCTGAAATACTGAATTCTTCAGTGAAAGTTATCATAGATTGTCAAGAAAGTATGTCTGGTGTTTGTAAAAGAATGATACCTGTCCCTGGGACTTCCAGAGGACTGGAATGCATTTGAAGGCATGACTGTGTTTACAGAGTGTGGTACTTCTGATACAGATTGGTTCAAATTCTGCAGCTTCTCTCACCCTCACTTCAGCAGAAGGCTGATTGTACTGAGGGAAGCGTTGTCTGTTACGGAGGGTGTTAATGATGTGAGAGAGGACTTGTCAAAATGAATATTGTTTATTATATTTTGATAGTCAGGACTCTTACCACCTCCCCAGTAATTTTTAATACTAATAGGTTCTTTGCAGTGGTCACAAAAACATTATGCAAAGGAATAACAGAATCCAGAACACTTAAGAAATAACTAACAATGACAGAGCAAACATTAAACTGTTAGAACTGCAGAGGTTCTTGTGGTTAATTATACTGCTTGCCCACTAGGTGGACTCGGGAAGCTCCTTTCTGCTTTCAGCCAGAAGGCTTGGAATTGAATTGGAGAATTTACAGAGTTTTGTTAAAGAGGCTTTTGAGTATTTACTCAGAAATATTAATCTCTGGACTCACAGGACTAACAGCAGTTGCTAGCCAGTACCCAAACACTTACTGGGAGTTCTGTTGATGTCTTGTCAGCCAATGAGGCTTCCAAATCATTCCAGGCTCTAATGAGGGTGCTGGGAGGAAGGCAGATGATCTCTGTCCCGATCCTGGTTCCTCTTGACTCCAGACTTGGCACGGAGGCTTGCAGGTGTAGGCAGCATGTCTCGCTGGTGTGCAGACGGGCACGATGTCACCCTGGCTAAACCTATCACGTGAAGGCATTTAAGGCCTATTCCTGGTAAACTCGAGACACAGCAAGTTTCCAGGTAGACAAACCCAAGTCACCAGGACTTGTTATTATGTAGCAGAGTTAGCTTAGAGCTTAGGAGAGCATGGCAGGGTGCAGAGAGCGCTGGCAGAGGAAGAGCTGGAATTTCCAGTTCCAACTGAGATAGGTTGTGTTTCTTTTTAATGGTCCTTTCCCTGTATTTTTGCTAGTCATGCTACAACCATGCTTGTTTGCTAGTCGTGCTACAGCCATGCTTGCAAAGCAATGATCTGCATTATTTTTATCATCACCAATAGCTTGGGGCCCAGTGGCGTTTACCTGTTCTCCTTAATCCCCTTATCTGCTAATTGGAAAATTCATTGGAAATTTCTTGGGGTAGTGAGAAATCATATTACTTCATACTTCTAGTGTACAGAACTTTGCTAGAGAGATGCCTCAGGATGAACTCATCCTGAAATTGTTGGTAGTGTTTTGAGAAGTGGGATAAGAGCTTGAGCTGGAGTATTTTGGTTAGTATCTATTTTAATTCATTACCAGTTAAAGGTTACAAGTTTTTGCTTGGATTGTGTGTGTGTGCATGTGTTTGGTGGGTTTGTTTGTTTATTTGGTTGGGTTTTTTTAGCAGCTTATAAACTGTCTAACTGCTTGGCTTTATGGTGGTTAAATACCTGCTTTGTGTCTCCTTAGAGGTTTGAAAACAGCCATACTGTGTTTTGTAGAAATGAGTTGTGAGCAGCCTTGCAAACTGTAGTTGCATTGTGCAGCCGTGCATGGTTGTATGATCATCTGGTAAAAGAAAGCAACTGTACTGCCTATGAAATCTTGTTGCCCAGCTTACACACACACACAAATTAAAAAAAAAAACAACCCAAACAAACGAACAAAAAAACAAATCCAAACCCAACAAACCAAAAATATTCACAAAAACAAACAAACAAAAATAACCAAACAAAAAGTTGGATTCATACTATGTCTGTTTTGTCCACAGGTTGCATGCAGATATGCAGGCAGTCTGTTGCTACTAAAAAACAATTCTGAGAGTGAAAATGCTGATTTGAGATAATAGTAATGAAAAAACCCAAACACAGCAGCTTTAACTTGTTTCTGTTACAATTTCTGGTGTTTAAGAACATTTGCTGTACAAAATGGGAATATGTAATTTGAAAAATAGTTGCAGGATCACACAAGCTTACAGGATGTCAGGGGTTGGAAGGGACCCAAAGAGATCGTCAAGTCCAACCCCTCTGCCAGAGCAGGACCATGCAATCTAGCTCAGCTCACAGAGGAGTGCATCCAGATAGGCCTTGAAAGTCTCCAGAGAAGGAGACTCCACAACCTCTCTGGGGAGCCTGTGTCAGTGCTCTGTGACTCTTACAGTAAAGAAGTTCTCCTCTGTGTTGAGGTGGAACCTCCTCTGCTGCATCCATTGCTCATTGTCCTATGCCAGGGAGCAAGTGAGCAGAACCTGTCCTCCCCCTCCTGACCCCCAGCCCTCAGACATTGATAAACATTTATTAAGTCCCCTCTCAGTCTTCTCCAGACTAAACAGCCCCAGGTCCCTCAAGTCTTCTCATCAGGCAGTGCTGCAGTCCCCTAATCATCCTTGTAGCCCTCCGCTGGACCTTCTCCAGCAGATCCCTGTCCCTCTTAAACTGGGGAGCCCAAAACTGAATGCAGTACTCATGATGAGGTCTCACCAGGTCAGAGTAGAGGGGGAGGAGAACCTCTCTTGATCTGCTGGATATGTTCTTCCCAATACACCTCCCCGTACGGGCCACCAATTAATATCTGTCGTGGGTTTAAAGAAACCGACAGAGTGAAGCTCTCGAACGAATTGGAGAAAAAACACAGAACTGTATTTGGAGAGAATTTGCAGATAGAAATTACAAGGCAGATACAGAATCCATAAGCGAGCCCCCTTGAATTTTCCCCCATCCCAAAACTAAATCTATCATCCCCAGTGCTCCAATCCTCCCCCCCATGCCTCTGCCATCCAAGAGGCCTAAGCACAGCCTCTGCAGGCCCCAACCAGGCCTATCCTTACATGTTTGTCCTGATAACGCAGCTCCTGCCCGGCAGAAGGCTGGAGGGGGAGGAAAAGAGAACAAACTGGCCTTGCCCTGAGCTTATGAAGAGATAGCAGAATTGTGGGATTGAATAGCAATCTTCAAGTCCCAAGAGGACTTTCTTAACCCTATATTTCCCAACCTGGGACAGATCCCATTGGCCTTCTTGGTCACAAGGACACATTGCCATGTCACTGAGACACTTACATGTTTGTCATACAACACAATGAAAATTATCCATGAGATAATTTCTTCTGATACTGCTGTCTGTCTTTCTGTGCATTGAAAAAGTTGAACTAGACTTCAAAAGCAGTAAAGGTGTTGGCTTGCTTTTTCAGATTTATAATTCTCTTGTATTATGAAACTGAAAATCCTGTGGGATACTGGAACTTATCTGCAACAACCTTTCCTTGGTGGCCATCTGGGCTTTTAGGTGATAAAACAATGTAATCATTTTTTCTAACACTGTGATATTCTGGATTACAGTGCAAGGTTTGTATTAAAATCAGTTTCCCTAGGGAACTTCCCCATCACCTGCCTCTTTTACACCATCCCACCACATTACTGTTTTGTGCACTTCTTACAGACATTGCTTATAGAAAATCCAAAAGGGCAAGTGGCTGGTATCGATTTTGAGCAGGTTTTTACCTTGTATAGGTTAAAGTAACTTACAAGGTTCCAGGTGTTAATTATTTTTCTTACAGTGTACAACTTGGTAACACATCTTGGAGGGTTGTAGACTGGTAATACCTGCTTGCTAGCTATGTGGTCTCCTGTCTGTCTGTTACAAGTTGTTTACTAGGAAATGCTGTTTAAGATTACTTCAGTTTCTATATTGCATTGCTCTTCACAAAGTTTTATACTGAAATTGTCTATCTTGATTGCATCATTTAATAACAGTGTTCCTGATCGAAAAGATCCTGGCCACAGAAACTGGTTTTGCTGTCAGGAGTCAAACAGGTACAGTGCTCTGGAGAGAAGTGTTAACTCAAAAAAACCCAAGCCCCAGCAAAAGGAGTTCAGCCCTGCTGCATGTGAAACTGTCTGTAAGTCAGCACCACCTGGTTCGTTGGCATGGGAGCCCAGTAAGGGCCCTGAGCTACACTGGTAGGATAGCAGCCCCTTGGTCACAGTTGAAGTACAGTCCTGCTACACTGCCTGTGACAAAGTTTTGCCTGATGTAGTTATTTGATCTCCAGACTGAATTGGAGTGAATAATGTGAAAATTAGGTGGCACAGTATCTCTTTGACTTTTTGCAAAGCTTATTCTTTACTGAGAAAGAATAAGTGTGGTTGTGTGGTTGCTGTGACACTGAGACTGCCTCTTCTAGGACAACCTCTCTTTCCATGCACTGCTAGACCAGTGGCTATAAAGAATATTAGTGCATCAGTCAGAGTGGCCTCTCTATGAAGTGAAGTGGAAAAGCTTTGCTACAATCCCTCCTGAGCCTGCATACCCTCATTCTGTTCAGGGAAGATGATGCTGAGTGTTCATCATTACTTCACTGCTGTTCTTGAGACTGCAGTAGTAGAGTGAGTCAGTGAGCTGAGTGAACAGTCATCACTGACATGACATTTTTCTCATGCAACAGTAAAAAAACACTTTTGCAAATAAGTCAATTTTCAGGGGGGAGGAAAATAAAAGAAAAAGCCAGAATTCATATGTAGGCAGTGATAGAATGGCAAAGAACTTGACATCTTCCTGGCAAATACTCTGAAGGACTTCTAGGAGGAAATGTTAGTTCTTTGATTCTCTATCAGATGATGAAAAGCAGGCAATCTACGAATGCTGATGAACACTCAGAAAATAAAGTGAATTATTAAAAAATAATCTGAATTTCTGAGATTTCAAGTTTTGAAAGAGGGAGGAGGCTTGAGAAGTGTGCTAAAGCATCTACTCTAAATTATTACTTCCTTTTGCAAGTGTGTGTTTTTCATGACAGAAGCAACTGCTTGGGTTTTAAAAATGCAATTCCTCATACCAAACATTCTGAGAGTGTTTTTTATTTCTAAAATTGCAGCAATCTTGAAGATATCCAGAAGATGTAGGCAGACAAAATAAAAGAGTAGAGTAAGGGCATGCTAACATATTTTATTCAAAGTCCAAGGACAGTCCTGTTCCCTAGGAGTCCACCTGCTGTCAGAAATGCCACTGTCACTAGAGGGAAAAGCCTAGTGAAGACATGGTGGGTGTTACAGGTTGTTGAAGGTTTGTTGGAGACTGTTGCATACTGAGGAAAATGAAAGAAATGAGTGCTTCAGAGCTAATGCTTTCTCTTCAAGTCTATTTTTCCACAGCCATAATATCTATTGTTCCTTTCAGTTCAGGAAAACAGTGACAGCTGAACTACACATAAGGTTTTCATACAAAGGCTCCTGTAACTTAGTGAATGAAGGATATTACTCATTAAAGAGAAAATTATTTAGCAATGTATAATAGATGAGCCTGTCTTTGGAAGCTAATTACTTGAAACAAGGTCACATCATCAGCTGCCTTAGGTGGCTAACTGCCCAACTTCTGAACTTTAGGGTTAACAGTCACACAAAGGTATCTCAGACTATTTTCTGCAGTGAAGTTGCCAACCATATTTTAATTCAAACATATAACTAAGGAAAAGACAAGGACTGCAGAGCTTGCTTAAGAGATTGATGAAATTCATGGAGAACTGTAGTATCTCTTGATGGCACAACCTCCAAGAAAGGCCAGCTGATGCTAGGGGCCTGACAGAATTTTTACATGTTCACATCAGGCCACACAATTGGAATCATAGAATGGTTTAGGTTGGAAGTGACCTCAAGGATCATCCTGCCATAGGCAGGGACACCTCCCACTAGCAGAGGTCACTCAAGGCCTCCTCCAACCTGGCCTTGAACACCTCCAGGGAGGGAGCAGCCACAGCCTCCCTGGGCAACCTGTGCCAGTGTCTCACCACCCTCCCTGGAAAGAACTTCCTCCTAACATCCAGTCTAAATCTCTCCTCTGCCAGTTTAAACCCATTGCTCTTTGTCTTCTTATTACAAGACCTTGTCAACAGTCCCTCCCCAGGCTTCCTGTAGCCCCCTTCAGATCCTGGAAGGCTACTCTAAGGTCTCCTGGAAGCCTCTTCTCCAGGCTGTAGAGCCCCAACTCTTGTAGCCTGTCCTCATAGCAGAGCTGCTGCAGCCCTCTGAGCATCGTCGTGGTCTCCTCTGGACCTGCTCCAGCAGTTCCATGTCCTTCCTGTGCTGGGGGCTCCAGAACTGCACACAGTACATGGCATAGTTTCCTTCATCATAGGGTGTAAGTGCAACTTGTGAGAACTGGTATCAAATGACAGTGCCCAAGATGATGCTGTTAAAGTGGCTCCATATCCACCTGTTACACTGTGGTTGCCTACATTGTGCTTTTTGTACCAGTATTAAACATGCAAGAGAGAGATGTACTTTTTCTCCTCTTCTCAAACTGCTGTTGACTTCTACCTGAGATTTTGAATGGGACCTGTATGCATGCAGCACTCTGGGAGAGAAAGCTCTGTACCATCAGAATTACAGTTCAAAGCTAGATCCAAGGTCTGTTGAGCCCTCTGTCCACTCTGTCAGAGGCCAACACTAGGACACTTTGGGAAGGGGCCACAGTCAAACCTATTGTTACTACAGAGAATGCTTTTGCAGTTTGCACCAACTAAGCCAGGAACCTGTCAGCTGTGCACTCAGTACTTCTTTATGGACCTGTCATTCCTGAACATGCAGAGTCTCTCATTGAACAGATGTAAGCTTTTGCATCCATCATCTGGCAAGAAATTTTTCAACTTTTGGCTACCTCATGTGACGGTTTCTGTGGAAACTTCCACTTCATAGGTTCATCTGACATCCCTTGGCTCTTGTGCTGAGCACAACTATAAAACAAAAGAACAAACAAAACAACTAACAGGAAAACATACTCCCCTTTTCCATGCTGCTCTTCATTATGTAGCTCTCTACCACTGTGATGGTTTGGGAGTTACCCACCCCCACACACAATGAAAATCACCCAGACTAGACTCAGGTGGCTGGAAGTTAAGGACTGAAGCTCTATTTACAGCTTAGCACAATGTACAAGCAGAGATATACACAATAGACAGGAATAGTTACAGAAATAGACAGAAATAGACAAGGTAAAGGTAATATGGAAACACAATTCCCCTCCCAGAAATCAGAGACCCCAGGAGGGGCTCCCAACCCCCCTTCCACCTTCTTTCCACACCTCTACCTTACTCCAGGGTCTGGCTTACATGCAAGGTGAGTTTGGAGGATG
>VWYK01092248.1:29660-100508 GCA_013399775.1 Semnornis frantzii | reverse complement strand
GAAAGACTTAAGTTTGGAAGCTCTTGTTAAACATGGCCCTGAATTAAATCCAAATCAGACTATGCTAACATGAAATTTCCATTAAAAGTACTACTCCCACGGCCCTACATCAAATTAAATTGTAGGTAAGTGACATTGTTAAGTAGTCTGGCTTGCTAATTCAAGTTTGATTAGAAAGAGTGTGGTAGGAAAATTACAGTAACATTTCAGGAGCAAACGAAGTATGTATGTATTTATTTATTTATTGTAAGAACTGAGGAAGAACAGCTTGAGACAGCTTCTCTTTCTGGGTGCAAAGAAAAATGGAAACAAAAGGCGGTGCTGCTGTAACCAGGCCATAAGCACAATGTGGTCACTGTTAAATAACATTCAGCTGCCAACACTGAAATGGGAGATCCCAAGTCTGCTTCCATCTGGAAGAACCTTTAATTCAGCAGTCAGCAGCTTCAAAGTTTAGCGATACAGTATAGGTTATTCTTGACTTCTGGTAGATCTCAAAAGAAATAAAATTCTGAAAACACCTATTTCAAGATGCATTTCCTTCTAAACGATCTAGTTATGAAGCTTTTAGAAATGTATCTTTTTCCCCCTAGAACTACAAAAAGCATTTACTTACATAGTTCTGGCTGCAAATTCAGTAAGAGGAAAGAAGAAGCTATCAAATTGATAGTTCATCTTTGAGGACAAGGATAAATGGGAATAATCTTCATTAAGTAATTTCTCTTCCAGGAAAAGGATGTGACTCCAGATAGCAGACTGCTGAGGAGAGTGAGAGAAGCTGCTCTCCAGATTGGAAATCTTTCTCCTTCCATACATACAAATGCTTCCACAACCCTTACCGACTTTTTTCTTGCCCTTGCAATCTGCAACACAGTCCTGGTCTCCACAGCTACCAAGCCAAGACAAAGGGTAATCTAACTTTAAGTATATGAGGAAAATTGATTATGCTTTCATCTAAAAACCACAGAGCAGTGTCCAGTGAAACCGAAATGGCAATAAACAGTTTGTTTGGGAATTCTCTTCTAGTTCTTTTTACCTTCTATGCACTGTCTACTGTTTACTTGCCTGTGTATATCCCTTCTTAACATGTTTTTTTTTTAATGTTTGATGAGTAGCTGTGGGAATCACAGTATCTGAACATTTTTTTTTTTAGATTTTCTATTGTAAACAAGAAGTATGTTGAACATACTGGCTTTTCTCTGATCTGCCAGGCCATTGACAACTGCAAGGGGCTCCATTCCATTTCTACTTCAGAGGCAGAGATATGATTCTCCATCAAATTTGCATGGCAACCCATCTATGGCTCCTCTACTGAATCTCACCACCACAGCTAAACAGGGGAGGGGGAAATTTTTTTGTTTGTTTTTCTAATTACCACAATTTCTATACAGAAAAAAAAACATACTGAGGTTTTGAAAAGTATTTTGTAGTTCACATTTATGTGACTATAGATTTTCTCATATTTCTAGGTCACCGTCCCACCACCAATAAAAGCTTCAGGAATCACCCTGGAGAAGATTCATCAGATATTTCAACGGCTAAAATTAGCAAGCCTTAGTCAATCTTTTTCATCTTCTCAGTCTAGTTCAGACCTAGGTGCTAGCTTCAGTGCAAAGAACGCTGAGGAGCATCTCGCTGCATTGGAGTGCTGTGACAACGATGATGACTGCTGCGCCAGTGGTAGAGGCGATGAAGTCCAGGACAAGGACAGCACAGATATTGGTGGTGCTTCCTTGGATGAGATTTTTAAATCTGTGACTAACAGCTCTTTGCCAACAGACTTTTGTTATGAGGCTGAGAGTCCAGACGAGGCAGCGCTTGTTTATGCTGCCCAAGCATATAGTTTTACTTTAGTGTCCCGAACTCCTGAGCAGGTGACCGTACGATTGCCACAAGGCACGCTTCTGACTTTTGATATTCTCTACATTTTGGGATTTGACTCAGTAAGGAAAAGGATGTCTGTAGTGGTGAGGCATCCCCTAACCAAGGAGATTGTTGTCTACACAAAAGGAGCTGACTCTGTTATAATGGACTTACTGGAAGACTCTGCAAAAGGTAATTACCCAAAAAGCTATTTGTGTTGTGTCTGCTGTAGAGAAACACAAAAAGTTTGCAGTACTCTTTTCTGTGTGAAATATTACATCTAGTCATTAGGAGTATTAAAAAAGAATGAACTTTCTCTAGTGTTATCCTTGCAGATCAGAACTGAGGTATTTAACCTGAGCAACACTTACAATATGGAATGGGCTAATTAAAATTCACTGACAGTGCTAACTCGTGTGGGTTGTGTACTCTGCAGTAATACTGCCATAAGGGCCTGACCATTGTGTTTCAACTTGTCAGCAAGAAGGCTAGAACATTAACAAACAAACAAACAAAACCCCAAGTAATCTTACCTTAAAGAAAACAAGATTCTTTAGCAAGACTTCAGCAAACAGTTTTGAGCTTTTAAAGGATTGGTGTTATACTGGAATCCAATTTTCTCCAATACCTACTCTTTTTTAATCTAAGACTACTAGATCTGGAATTATCTGTGCTTAAAATACGAAAACTTTCCCTTGTATTTCCACAGCTGATATTAATGCAGAGAAGAGAATAAAAAGAATAAGAGAAAAAACACAGAAGCATCTGGACTACTATGCCCGTGATGGCCTACGAACTCTGTGCATAGCTAAGAAGGTAGGAGAGCATCAACTGAATACATAGTTTTGCTCTGCATGTGTCAGTAGATTTATTTTAAAGTGTTATAACTCTTTCTGCTTCAGATAACAAGCCAGATAGACCCCATCTTTTCGTCCCTCTATTTGTTTGCTCTGCAGTCTTTTTTTTCCCCTCTGTTCCCTCAGTGTGAGCAGATGATGGATTTTTTGGTCAGCCTCAAAACATTCATTTCTGCTTCTCTTATGGTAACTGTAGCTGACCTTCTCTACAGAGATTCCAAGCAAGGAATAAAAAGTCTGCAGAGGATCTAACCTTGTTCTGTTTTGCCTGACATTCAACTTCCAAAAATCTTGCCTTCAGCCTGGGTTAGTACACCTTAACCTGATGCTTTAATACAGAAGTTGTCTATGTGCAACAAATAGGTCATATCCAAGCTCTGGAGAAATGTAGAGCAACCTGCAGAAACTCTGTGTTCCAGTTCAGAGTCCCAGCTGCGTGACCACAAGTTTCTCCAGTTCACATTTTGAAGTCTCAGCTATAGGCCATTTATACAAACAGGAAGGCAGGTTTATTTTCCTCATCGATACTTGTTCTTGCAGTCTTCTCTTGGAAAAGTTTGTGTAATTTTAAAGATGACACAGTACTTTACCAGCCTGGATAAAAGTTAAGTCCCTGTGATCCTGACTGTTGGCATTCTTCTCATATTTAAATTTAAAATGAGCTCTGTTTAAATTGTGTTCTGCAGGTCTTGAATGAAGATGACTTTCAAAAATGGGCCAATTTTCGTCGGGAGGCAGAAGCTGCAATTGACAACAGAGATGAGCTGCTAATGGAGACAGCACAGCATCTGGAGACCAAGCTCACCTTGCTGGGTAGCTAAAAATAAGAACCGTCACCGCACGACGTATCACTTGCTCTCCTGTGATATTCTTGGCAGTCAGACAGACAACAACTTATACTAATTTATATCAAAAAGTCTTCCTCTGAGATTCGGTAACCTCAGGGCTAAGCTATAGAGTCCAACAGCAGCGTCTAAACAAGCTCTTGTGCATTTTGAGTAGCAATAACTTTGAAGTGTGCGGGAACTATCATGTGCCCAGAGATGTGCATCAGCCATTCCTGTGCCTCAGCTGACACAGCAGATAATGAAGTTCCCGTAATTCAATCACATCTCTGTGTCCTTAGATAAACCTATGAAGTACTATAAATTGACTTCAGTTTTAAGCACAAATTCCAAGGGAATTTTGGTAATTACCAGGTGACTTCAACACATAGGCACTTTTGCCAGTGAATTCCTGATGCTGTTGCTTTGTCACAATAGCTTTCAGCACTTTGTAAAAGGGTATTTTGTGTTAAAACTTACATTCATTGGCAGTTTTGCATCATCCATCACGACTGGATGTAACAGCATTATTCTATTAAATTATGAAGAACTTCAGGGCTTTCTTTTCTGTTTCCAAACATTTTGTTCTTTCAGGACTTTGATTTTCAGAGTTGCCTCAGCCTCATCTTTCTGTAAATCCAATCTGTGCCCAAACTTCATTATCCTGAATTTCCGTGATTGCAAGCTATTATCATTACAGCTCTCACAATCTCTGCAGTGATTTAAAAAATTAGAGTAATAACAGTAAATGGCATAAGCAGAACCATATAAGAGGTAATGTAGATCTTGTCAGAGTCTGTTACCTTTGCCAACTCTTAAGGCTCTGTGCTCAAACTTTATTGCACCAAAAAAAACCCCAAACCTTAAATCAATACCTATCTTTAATGTATCACAGCTACAGCATCTTCAAACTGACCTCTAGTGGAAGAGATAAGAATGTATTGTAACATTCAGGTGGTGATTTACCATCAGGATGAGTGCTGGCATATGATTTAAGTTTGCACATTTTCAAAGAGGAAAAATACTGTACCTTTTTCTTCTCCCTTTGATGGGTGAAGTATCTAACCTGAGAGTGGGGACAGCATTCATTTAAATAGTGAAAGTTCCTCTTTTTCGGTTGCTTTGACAAGACTTAATGCGATGTGTTAAAAATGCATGTGGTACAATTCCTCTGCCAGTACATTGTCATTTTGGTTTATTAAGGAGAAATGAAATGCATTGTTCTAGCAACGGGTAAAAAAGAAAACTCGATTGCTGACACATTCAGATCTTAATCCAAATGCAGATTTTGTGCCTCTGGCTTTATTTGCTGGTAAATACCTTGGCTCAGCTCTTAATAAGTTCAGGAGCACAACTGGAAGTCAAAGACCGCATCTTGATTTCTAAATTTGGGGAGGAAAAAAAAAAATAGTTCACTTCTTTTCCTGTTTGTGCAGGAGCAACAGGGATTGAAGATCGGCTGCAAGATGGAGTGCCTGACACTATTGAGGCTCTTCGAGAAGCTGGGATACAAATCTGGGTGTTGACAGGAGACAAACAGGAAACAGCAGTTAACATCGCCTATTCCTGTAAACTCCTGAACCAGAGAGACACTGTCTTCACCATTAACACTGAAAGTAAGGTGAGTACAGACACACACACAGAATTTGCTGTCTTTCTCTTGCTTTGTGTCTTTGGTTGACTAAAGCAAAACAGTGCCAGGCTGTTTTGCTTTAGTCAACCAAAAACTCACAAAGCAGAAACTCTTTAGATCATGATCATTAGATATTTACATAAAGTTTTATTCACTCAAAGTACAATGGTTCCTCCAAATGAAAATATTCTTCTTTTAAATTACCTGAATAGTGAGCTGTAGAGAGAAGATAATATGCAACTTAAATGCCTTGTTTCTTAATAATATTGACATCTGGCTTTTCACCTTGCAATGATATTTTAACTCTGTGGTACCTGTAGGAAGACATTTGAAGAGTACAGGTATGAGTTGGTCTAGCAAACATACACAGGTGTAGACGTAATTAAATTCAGAACATTCTAACTGTGTGCATTATGCTTAATTAATCCACACATTCTAGCTGTGTGGATTATGCTTAATTAGAAATTTATTAGTGAGCAATTCAGTCTGGTATCTTTTTGTGTAAGTAGAATTTCACCCTCTCGGAAACCTAAATGTAGGTATTGTGGGCCAATTAAAAACACAGTCACTTTCTTGATGTTCCTGGTGGCAAATGTAGTTGTTGCTGTGCAGAGATAGTTCCTGAATTTCCATGGGCAACAAGGTCAGGCAGTAGGCAAAGCAAGCACTCCAAAATGAGGATAATCACTCCAAAGTCAAGTCCACCAGCTTCTGTGACTGACTAAAATACAGTAAACAATCTGTGATGCAATCTATGACTATTCCTGAAACTGTCTGAAAGGAAGAGAGAAAACAGAGTCCTAACTTTTGAAGTGGATAAATGTCATTTTTCATGGTAAAAGTAAAAGGCTTTAGAAAAGCACCCTTGACTTCTGCAGGTTGTGAAGCAGCATAAGCAGTATACCAGAAAAACCATGCCTTGGTTTTGGACAGCAGAATAGCCACCACTGTGTACAGGCTACTGCCTCATCCCTCCAGGCATCGTGGTGGGACAGACGGTTTTGCAGATGGGTTTAGATACTATGGTTAAACCAGACATGTTTGCTAAGGAGAGGTCAGCCCTGATCATTTCTAAAGCCCACAAGCAGGATCCAAAAAATCCTTTTTCTATTTTCTTGCTAGTGAACTCTACCTTCCATGCAGCCCTCTATGCCCCAAAGGTGGGACAGGCAGCAGCCGCTGCCCTTTTCCTAAGTGTGCTGCTCTGTCCTTTCTGTGCAGCCTACACTTGTGGTGCATGCTCACCAGAGTTACCATGAGATGAGTCTTTCTGTGCATAGACAGGAGGTTGAGCAGGGAAGTCAGGGCTTCTTTCTGCCACAAGGCAAGGCACTGGTCTCAAGTGCCTCCATTTTTCTCCCCACAGAAAGGAGTTATCCATGCAAGCTCTGCTTTTCTCTGTAAAACTATTGGGAGGGTAAATTAAACAGTTAAAACAGTGATTGTTTCTCTTGTGATAGGGAACTGTTTAGAGCACTTAGCTGGCCTACTTTCTAACTGCTTTTGTCTGCAGTTAGTAGCTCTCCAAACAAGAATAAAATCCTATGCAAATGTCTCTCTTTTAATGTCATGGAAATAGGGAAACAGGCAAAGACACTATGGAGTTTGGCACAGACTACGTTCCTTGTTTCAATGTGTTCATATTTCATTTGATACACATATCTACTTTGACGGAAGGCAGAATGAATATATTTAGGATGGAAATTAGAAGATGGTGTCTGTCAGAAAAGTGATGCTGCAGGAGGGACCACTCTGACTCCAGGAACGTTCCCATAGCACCCTACATGGCTTCAGTTCAGGCTCAAGTGCAAGCTGTGCTCATCTGGGTGCTTGTGGGGATACATGTGGTAAAGCGGGCACCTGGAGGTGCTCCACAATAAGATTTAGCTACCTCCCTTTCCAAATGAAGCTGAGGATGCTACTTTTGAAACACTCTCCCAAAGGCAGCAGAGGGGGAAAACAAATAATGCACACTGTTTAACCCCTTAATTTTGCCAAACTTAACCTCTGAACCTCTTGTGTGAAAGGTCTTTCTTTAACCCCTGAGCCCAACAGCTTATTCCAACACTGAAAATTAAATATCTTCCAGGAAGAAGCAACACAAGCAGGTAGTTTGGGAGGTTCATTTAAAAACATAAACCAAGGCAAACTAGGAATCTCCACTACAATTTTTGGTTTGTTCACAGAAAGATGATACTTCTTTGATGTTTTTTGGAGGTTTTGAATGTGCAGGCTAGATGCAGCTTTTTATTAGATGTCAGAGGTACATTTGATTCCAGAACCTCCCACTCCAGTGTAATTTAAATCTTGCAAACATCCTACACATGTACCTTATGCAACATAAAGTGAAAATAACATTTTAGAACTGAATCATCACTCAATAAAGCTGACAGAAAAGGTAGAAAAGGGATTGATTAGCTCCTCAGGTATTCAGTGCCATGCCACATAAGGAGGACTTCTAGTATTTGTTGGCAGCAAAATAAGCTTTAGATCATTCTGGATTTTCTCTGATAATGGTGTACCAGTATAGGAGATCTGTATGGGAGAAGCATAAATGCCCAAATCTCCCCTTAAATCTGTTTCTGTTTGCTATTAAGTCAATTCCGGTCATCTGCATCTAAAAGCAGACTTCTGTCTGATTTGATGAGAGGGAAAGAGCTAGTTTGTGTTTAAGACACAGTGCTGGGCAATATGAGACTTTATATCTGTCCCTAGCTGTGACACACACCCGAGTTGTGACCTAGAAAAGGCCAAAGTGTCAAAACTGATGGATAATTTTGAAAATCTGATCCTCTTGTTTCTCTGCTGCAGTTTTTTTCCGAGGCAAGTCAAATGCTGCAATGGCTACATCATTTATACAAGGACTGGATTTTTTAATTTCCCTTTGGAACAAAAAGCTTTTTTTTAAAAAAAAAATAAAATAAAAAGCTGAACTCTTACCATTGCAAATACAGATATGCACTCCTGGTGTGAGGATTATTTTCTTTTAAAATAATTCCCTACTAAAGTGAACTAGCTGATAAGATGCAGAGTTTTCACTGGAGAACTTGATGACGCAATCAAAATAATCTCCAATCTGAAGAATCAGTGCTTATCTTAGTCAGTTTTCCCTAATGTTTATCAGATAGGCTTAAACCCACTGGTGCGATTATACAAACATACCTTTATAAGGTTCTGTGCTGTAAAGGGAGATGGAGATAACTATTTCTAGAACCACTTATGTTTTCTCACAGGAAACTTGTGAATCTCTTTTGGATTTAACCTTGGAAGAAGTAAGGAAGAATTATGAGATTGAAAAACCACGGAGGAAATTTTTTGGCCTTATTCCAACATCTTTCTCAGCATCAGAGATGCCCAGTCCTGAATTTGGACTGGTGGTTGATGGGAGGACACTGAACATCATTTTCCAGGGAGGCCTGGAGAAGAAGTTCCTGGCGCTGACGAAGCACTGCCGCTCGGTGCTGTGCTGTCGTTCCACTCCTCTCCAGAAGAGCATGGTGGTCAAACTTGTCCGGAGGGAGCTTAAAGTGATGACTCTGTCCATAGGTATCTCTTCTCTGATTCTCAGAGGAGAAAGGGGGAAGGAAGTTCTTTCTTTCTGAGCTATAGAAATGTATGGAATATATTGTGTGAGCTACTCTTCCAGAGAGATATGGTGGGAAAATAGCATTGAGTAGCCTTTACTGATCAAAAAAACATATGAAAGTCCTTCTTCAGCTTTCCTTGAGCAAATCTGGCCTGCAGTTACATGAGATGAAGACACTCTAAATTCAGAATCTCCCCAAAGTCCCTTTCATGCACACCAGTACAAATGTATGTATGCATTGCCTTCAGAATGCCCTAGCTTTGGGCATGGAAAGCAATCAGTAGCAGTCACTGTTTTGTCTTTTCCTAAAGCCCTTTTCCTGTCATATTTTCCCAACTGTTGAAAACAGAGTTATCCCTAAAGTGCTATTAAGCACTGACTCATTTGCTTTTTACCTCCAAATAATGTGAAATACTTGGAGTTTCCTGCTCCACTTTTGGTAAGTGATCCTACTAAAATCCTTGCCAAATTGATTTTTGTGACTTAAAACTGAAAAATATACCTCCGTGGACCAAACGGAAAAGACAGAGTCTAACGTATTTTAACATTTCTTGTATTTGCCTTAGAGTTCAGAATAAAAGCTTTCAGCCTTCCACTTCATTTATCTTGCTTTACCAGCTAACCTAATTCACAATCTCCACGCTGCAGTCAACAACCATAGCTGTTCTTTCCATGGAAATTTGGTTATGTATTTAACATACTACTGCAAGTTGAAATGAGCAGAATAACTCCTGAAATTGTCTTGTTACATTGTCAACTGCAATCAAATTTATAGTATAATTTGGAGAATTCAGAGAAGTAGGGTGCTGCAAAGCAAGATGATGAGCATATGGAGCTCACCAAGCAGAAATGCACGAAAAAATGCAGATGTAGAGGGTGTCTGTGCCACCACCCAGCTGGTTTCAGCATCAGGCTCAGCCCTGGTAGACCCAAGTCTCTTATGAAGGAGGATGTTCCAACCTAGAGGTCGTGACTGCCTGATGATGAGTACCGGTTACCCTAGATAAGATGCATGGTAGTGAAGAACAGCCTTTACTTATTAGCACATCTAGGCTTATTTTCTTGTTCTGATATAGTCACTTTGTATGAAGAACCCTTTCTTGCACCCTTATTGTACCCTCCTGTCTTCCCATTCTAGGTGATGGTGCAAACGATGTAAGCATGATTCAAGCAGCTGATGTTGGAATTGGAATATCTGGCCAAGAAGGCATGCAGGTATCCCTTCAGTTTATTTCCATTCTGCTTTTGTCACATGGTCTCTTGCTGCCTAGTGAGCTTTGCAGCAGCCCTGTACTCTTGATTGTCATCTGCAAAATGCGAGTTGGCATCATTACTGTCATAAATTAATATGCAGTTTGTGATTATGGGTCCAGCCAAAAAAAGAGCGTTTCAAGCCAACAATTAGCATGAATGAACAAATGTGTGTTTGCTTATAAGCCTGGAAAATTAGCAGATGCCTGGCCAGTGTCAGGTTAGCATCTGGTTTCTGATTCATTTCCAGGTTTTGTTCGCTCTCTACAAGTGTTTTCTGCCCAAAACTCTTTCCCATTCATCTCCCTTCCTTATTCCCTAAGGTGGTAATTTCTGCAGAGATAAGAAAGTTCTAACTATTTTCTCTAGGTTCTTGCATGGTTTTGGTTTGGATTTTTTTTTTTTTTTTTCCTAAAACATTCAATACTAGGAGATCACCCCAATGCTGATGTTCAAAGTTCATCATACTGGGTGGAAAATAAGGTCTGTTGTAAATTACTTTGTGTTCTTTTCCCCAAAGGCTGTGATGGCTAGTGACTTTGCAATATCCCGGTTTAAGCATCTCAAGAAACTGCTTCTTGTACATGGACATTGGTGCTATGCTCGTCTGGCAAAGATGGTGATTTACTTCTTCTACAAAAATGTGGTAAGATTGTTAAAATTCTAGAAGTGTCCATCACAGAAAAGGTTCAGTCCAGAGCAGGAAGGGTGGAAGGGTGTAGGTGTTGGGGTGTTCTTGTTTTGTTTTTTCTGGGTTATACTCTCTTACTTTATAAAAACAGACAGTTCCTGTCTCTTCTCTTTGCAAGTTCATAGTATGCTGCCTCCCTCTTAGTAATGTGCTGCATAAAGCAGTGAGGACAATAGGAGTTCTAAATATGTTTTTAAATAGCATAACTCCAGAGGAAAAAAGGACTCAAGGCTTAGTAACTTGTGTACGGTAGTTCAAGAAACTATTAATAATACCCAGGAGCCTTAAAATAAAATTTGCATGAGGAAGAACAGATTATTAGTGCAAGAATGTAGAAGATGACTCTGCACTATGGATTGGATTGCCTGTGAAACCTCTGCATTTTTTTGCATTTAATTTGATAGGAACCACCTGTAAGTAATGGTGCAGTCATATCTGGCATTTTTATTAAAAATTTAATGTATATGTAAATGAACTGTGCATTGAAGAATAATGTAAAGTGTAAAAAAAAACTGAGAGTAATACAGTTTTTACAGGACTGTGCAAACAAACCTGTTTGACATGAAATACACCAAGAATGAAAAACTGTTTACTTAGAATTTGAAGTATCTCTTTGAATTTTTCTTAATAATTATTTCAAATAAGGGTTACTTCTTATCACTGTTAAAATTTATAGTGGAAATTGAAACTTCTTTTTTTTCCTTGACTGGATATATTTTTAGAGTCCAAAGGGTATTTATTTGCAATGTAAAATAGCTTTCCAGACTGGGCTACTGCTGCTCTATTATCTTCCCAGTACCATTAGGGAGCAGGAGGCCTTTGATTCTGCATGGACAGACAGTTTGTAAAAGGATTTTAGAATTTGCTACTCAGAGCTGTGAACAGTTTACTTAATTATTCTCTGATATTTTCTTAAAGAAACCAAATGGCTTTTTAAAAGCTGCATCCCAGTGGATTGATGTGAAGTAGACCCTTAAGATATAGTGCTTCATGGAGTAAAAGTGCCGAGCTGCCTAGTGGTACCTTTAACCAAAATGATGTCTCTGTTAGGAACAAATGTACTACATAAACTTCACAGGTGAAATTATGAGAGACACAGACCATCTATGCATTGCAAACTAAAGGATCCAGATCAGCTTTAACAGTAGATAGTAGCATGGGGAAAAGAAGAGGATGTAAAGGAGAGGCCACAAGAAAAGTGCAGCTTCATGACACCCAGGACCTAAAGAAAAATGAAATCAAATCAGTATGAAGAATGTGCTTCTGGCCAAGTGGGGAGCCACAGTTCAGTTTGTAATAGAATGGCTTTTGTATCTGCTTCTCCACAGAGCTATGTCAACTTGCTCTTCTGGTACCAGTTCTTCTGTGGGTTCTCAGGTAGCACAATGATAGATTACTGGCAGATGATATTTTTCAACCTCTTCTTCACCTCGCTGCCCCCTCTTCTCTTTGGAGTCCTGGATAGACATGTTTCTGCAGAAACACTCCTAGTTTTGCCCGAGTTGTACAAAATTGGACAAAACTCAGAGGTATGTCTTGATTGCTGAAATAACTGCTTCATAAGCCAAAGGACCACAGGGGATTTGGTTTTGTGAGGGAAGGAAGAGTTTAGATTTACTTGGAACCAAATGACCCATTTATGGTTTCTAGCTCACTGGTGTGAACTAGGTATAATTGTAGCTGCCAGAAGAACTGGTAAGGAAGATTATGATCAAAGTTGCTTCCTGGAAGCGAGGCTGGGTGCTTGGTCATAGCTGGAAAATGTAAATTAGAAGGTTTATTCTGCCATTAAATATATGGAGCAATCCAGTTTGGAACCATCATGCTGCATTCTAATGAGCAAAGTATGTGTTAGTAGTGAGTCAGCCCTGCGTTTGATGTCCCTGATCTGAAGAAGAGATGATGGAGTAAATATGTGTGTGTGTGTGTGTGTATGCATACACCATAGCTATATATCCAATTTCTTAGTGAAGGCAAAGGGAGAAATTGATAAAACAGGATGAGAACTATAACAAATAAGGGTAAAATAGTTTAGCTGATCCCTGATTAAACTCTGCTCAAATTTGACGCTTCAAACAATCTCAACCCACTGGAGAGGAAATGCTTATTGAAAAGATTACTAAAAAAGTGGCAAGAAAATGCAAACACTCACATTTGTAAACAACCCAACACCGTTTGCTGCTCTGAAGTTCAGAAATACACCTGTAAATACATACAGGATTCTATCAAAAATTGCTGTCTGCTGTTCCATTGTGCTGGTTTGAGGATAATTGGAATATTTTAATAGAGAAAATTATATTATAGGCTGTGAAAGGAAAACAATGGTGATGTCTACTTCACTCAGGCTTGCTGAGATGTTTAAGACTAAGAACTCAAAACATAGATAACACAGTCAGTGTCTCTGGGGCACAGTGTCTCAGGCTGTCTAGTAGCTTCTGGCTTTTTTCTCCTCTCTGCTGAGTAACCTCACTAACCACTTTTCTTCTAATCCCCCCTGGCCGATCCTCCAAACTCACCTTGCGCGTAAGGCAAACCTTGGGGTAAGGTATAGGGGTGGGGAGAAGGTGGAAGGGTGGTTGGGAGCCCCTCCTGGGCTCTGATTTCTGGGAGGGATGTTGTGTTTCTGTATTACCTTTACCTTGTATATTTCTGTAACTATTCCTGTATATAGTGTATATATCTGCTTGTACATTGTGCTAAGCTGTAAATAGAGCTTCAGTCCTTAACTTCCAGCCAGCTGAGTTCTAGTCTGGGTCATTTTACAAGTGTGGGGGGTGGGGAACTCTCAAACCATCACATTATTTACTTGAAGTAAATGAAGTGCTTCATTTATGTAGTTTTTTTAATTTGAATAGCCAGTATTGGTAAGCCTCATAAAATACACATTAAATATGTTGGTTTTCACCTCAGTTTGCCTGCCAGGTTTAGAGAAGCAGTCTGCTCTCTGTGTGTTTGCAAGGAGCACACATACACAGGCATACACATCTGGGTTTGCATACACACACAGTGCAGTAGCACTTATTCCCAAATTGCCTTTATATCTTTAAAAGGAAATTATTAAAATGCTAATGAGTAAAATTCGAAGTGGCTTTAGTTTTAAATCACAAAATTGCAGGGTACTTAGGAATTCCTCTCTGCTCTTTGTTTCCTAACACCAACTTTCATTATCCCAGACTGTGCTTTTTTTAGCACTGATGAGCACTGGGGATTCACATTGTGTTTGGAAAAACCTAGGCAAGGGAGTGCAGAATTTGAGGAATCTTTCTAAGATTTCCCATCACTTTTCTTAGGAGCTCTCAGGCCTCAGATATATGTGAAATATATGTTCTTTAACATTTTAAATAGGTCATTGTTGTTGCTTTGACATTTTGTCTGAATTGAAACAGCAGGAGCCTAGTCTTCTGTCATTCCAATGATGCATCCCACTCCATGGAAGCATGGCCCCCACAGGTCACTAGATAAGTTTAAATATGACCAGTAGTCAAATTAAAATGTCACAAAATAGATATTTCAACAGAATGAATCTCAACAGGAAGGATTTTTGACCAGTTCTATAGCAGGAGGAAGAGTTTGGTTTGAAAAAAGTTTTGAGGAATGGGATCCTGTGAGGAGGAACTGGGCTTCATGACATTCAGCTTAGCTGTCTCATCTTCCTAAGGTTTGTCTTTATTTAACACATAGAAAATGCTTGTTATGAGATAAGCCTTGGGGCTAAGCCAGCTGTTCAGGAGGCATTTACTCATGAAGGGATAGCAGCTAGCTATAATCAGCAGTGTGAATGGAAGGAAAACAGACAGCACTTGTGTCTGCACTAGAGAGGTGTCCCATCATAACGATTGTTATCTACAAATTCCTGCAGATATACAAGCTGTCGACCTTTATTATTACAATGTTGGATGCCTTCTATCAGAGCCTCATTTGTTTCTTTGTCCCCTATTTGGTAAGTACCATGGTCATTAATAATCTCATTCTCATTCCCCTATCATCCTTTAAAATCAGAAAAATTGACTTCTGAATAGCGAAGTCATCACAGTCTCTCTGCCTGTTTTCTAGACGTACAAAGATTCTGACATAGATGTGTTTTCCTTTGGAAACTCCATCAATACCATCTCCCTCCTGACCATCCTCTTGCACCAGGCACTAGAAATGAAAACATGGGTATGTGTTTCACCTGTCCTGTTTTGTCCTTTTGTGACCATAGCATACTGCATAGGCATGGCATTGTCTTTGAGAGTCATTTACCTGAATTCTGGGTCACAGAAAGCAAGTAACAGATGATTTCACAATGTGCCAGAATTACTACCCTCAGGATAATACCTTCATGTGCACAGCAACAGATTTTGTTTCTCCTGTGCCTTTGGATCAAGACAGAACACAGTTTTTACATACTTCAGTATATGAGAATATGTTTCTTGAAGAAATCTATTCATTGTTGTTTTGTAAGTTATTCTCCAGGTGTAAGTTGTTTGGTAAATCAATCTCCACCTGTAAGATTTTTAGTAAATTAATCTGCATGTAAAAATTAATCTCCAGGTATTTCTCCTGTTATACTTTTTAGTAGCATGGACTTCATGTTCTTTCCAAGCTGCCTTTGTAACCTTCTGTCTTACACCCAGTGCCAGTCTCACAAGCATTGCTGTCCTTTCATCAATTCTGCTTACAGACCCTGTACCACCTGGTGACAATGATTGGCAGTGTGCTGTTTTACCTCGTCTTCTCTCTCATCTACAATGCCATCTGCGTGGTCTGCAACCCTCCCACCAGCCCATACTGGATTATGGAGAAACAGCTTTCAGAGCCCATCTTCTGGTTACTGTGCCTTACTACTCCACTCATCGCACTCTTGCCAAGGTCTGAGCAATGCAGTTTCCTCTCAGCTTTCATTTGTGGACGTGCAGGCATTCCAATGGAATAGCAATAATCATGCTGTGTACAGAAATGTGGTATGAGGGGCATGTGTGCTGCACAGGGATAAGTGATCAGTGTGGAAGTCAGATGCCTGGGTTCAACTTTCCAGTTCACGAGCCATTATTTTATCCAGTTACATAACCCTAGATGAGTCATTATAGATGTACTGCTTTAGTTTTCCCATCAGGAAAACCTTGCTTTCTGGGGTGCTTCAAAGTTTACCAGCACAAATCTGCTACGTAATTGTTCACTATCACAAGCAGAATGTTGTCTTGCTGATCAAGGCTAGAAGGCAAGCCTTTGAAATACTCCTCTATTTTTTAATCTGTTTCTTAAGCACATTACAGTGCATTACTAAGCCAAATTTAACAACGTTTCTATATGAAATAATTTTCTGCATTACTGAATTATAGTTTTGTACAGTGCAACAAATCAGTTACATTAAATGTAGCTTTAACTGAAGCTGAATAATATTTGGAGAGGAATAATTACTTTGATAAGTTACTAAAAAAAAAAAAACTTTTTGAAAACATAATTACTCTGTTCTCATATATGTCTATACAATCATAGAATCATAGAATGGTAAGGTTGAAAGGGACCTCAAAGATCATCTAGTTCCAACGCCCTGCCATAGGCAGGGACACTTCCCACTAGAACAGGTCACTCAAGGCCTCATCCAACCTGCCCTTGAACACCTCCAGGGAGGGAGCAACCACAACCTCCCTGGACAACCTGTGCCAGTGTTTCACCACCCTCACTGTAAAGAACTTCCTCCTAACATCCAGTCTAAATGTCCCCTGCCAATTTAAGCCCATATGTTAACCTTACTATTTTTGGTCTTTAATACCTTAATCATTCTTTAAGCAGGTAAGCTTTGTCTGAATTGCACCACTTATATGTGCCTGAACAATGGAAGAAATGGGTTTGTTTGACTATCTCCATAGTTTCCTTCTCTTCCTAATTGTCATAAAGCAGTGCAGCACATTCGTATTGCAGAAATCAAGAAAATATTTTTAGTATCTGATTTTATAAGTGCTGGAAGGCACTGGAATCTGAGCTTTCAATTTGTCTAAAAAAATGAACCTTTCAAGATTAGATAATATTTTTCTTCAAATTATTATTTGCCCATTTGAGTTAAGATGCTCTTGTGATTTTGTGTTATATAACTTCAGGTCAGGATAAACAACGCATAGTTCAGCAAGGTCTCCTGTCTTCTAGGCAGGGCATCTCTTTCCAGTCTGTTGTGTTCCTGTGTGATTTCTGTTTTCCTATTAGCCTTCATCCACAGTGTCATTTTTGACCCTGAGCTACATCCAAAAAAGTGGTTAGAAAACTCTTATATCCGTCCTGGGAATTCAGCAAGGTTAAGATCATTGGTGCCTCAGCAGAACACTGAGCTTAGAGATTTATATCTTGATACATTCAAAATTGGAGCACTTCTGTTCCTTCACATAGGTATCCCAGATTATTATCCAGACCCTAGTTTCTGCTATGACTTAGCTGTGCCAGCATATCATAGCAGTGATGAAACCACCTTTTGTTAAAACATGCTTGATTTTAAGTTTCAGTTGGTTCATCTCACCATGTTGTCTGCTCCCCCACTACCTCCTTTAGAAACCAGTTGGAACCTTGAGATTCTGGTTTCTTTCTAAGGGATTTTGTTAAAATCCTTGCTTTCCTTGGTTCTTCCTTTTGCTGCTGCCTTCTGTGGTAGCTGACACTTTGGAGACCCTGCAGGCACCGTGAGGGTGCTCACCGGTGTCCCTTCTGCATGCAGGCTCTCTCTGGAGCACAGTCTGGCAGTGCTTGGCACAGAGTGCATCTTCTGTGCATCTGCACCTCAAAGCTGCCTCTGAACTTGGCTTTGGGACATGAACAGCACAACATAAGGTACTAAAACCCTCGAGTCTGAGAAGAAAAGGATCTGAATTTCATGTTCATTCATTGGCAAAGCCAGGCACTATGCCTCTTGGAGGATTTCAGAATACAACCTTGGAAGGTAGACTGTGATCTGCCAGGATGCCTTGCAGAGGTCCTACAGATCTCACACGCCACAGGGCTGTGGGAAGGGTAGGAGCAAGGGAAAACACCTCACAAAATACATCTGGCTGGAAGAAATCTCAAAGATCATCTAGCCCAACCTTCAACCCAGCACTGAAGAGTCAACACTAAGCTCCAGTTCCACATGCTGCTTGAACAGGATTGAAGACAGAGTTTTCCTTCCTTTCTCTGTCCTCTTTCCTGGCCCACCTGCAACTTTTACAAAAGATACAGAAGACAACCTGAGATGAAAGACAGGACAATATGATCCATACTAGATCCACACAGATGGACCTAGGCCCTCTGTAGTTGTGTTCTTAGCTGTCCAACTGCACAGCTCCCAGATCTGAGATGCCATGGGACTGACCAGCCTGAGCACAGGCATAGCCCAGTATGTGTTTATCCACTCCTACTTGTGCAGATAGACCTGAAACACTCACTGCCTTAAAAAAAAAGCCTTTTATGAAATTAGCTCATTAGGCTTTTAAATTTTATTATACTTATTTATACATGTATTTAGCAGCAGGATGTGAAGGTGGCAGTATTCCTAATACAATTTCAAAGAGTCCCCATGTTTGCTTTAAAATACACATTGAGGCCATCTATGTTAAGGTCAAATACTCTTAGCAAATTGCTTTGCAAGAGACTTTAGTTTTCAGACAAAACTGACTTGACACAGAGAGAGGATGTGTGCTCTCTTGCTGCACACAATATATAGTTATATAAGTTCTCCATCCTACAAAGGGCAAGCAGGACACATTTTATTTATTGCTTCCTGAGCAAGTCCATGAGCTGAGGTTTTTAAATTTCTGACTATCAAATTGAGTCCTTCTTTAATTTGTTTTAGCACTACAAATATAATCCAAATCTCTCCAGTTGCTACATCTCTTAGTGATCTTCTGTGTATCCTTCTTGATCTGTTCAGCAATCAGACAGCACTGTTATTATTTATTTAGCATTTATATACACCTAGTTGACTCTATAGAGGTCAAGGTAAGTGCATAGTTACCTGTTGCATAAAGACACAGGAGTCAGCTTTCATCTGCTTGGTCTGAAGTGTCCACCAGCTGCCTGTAAAGGAAAATTAGCAATGGGATTTGTGATACGCGATGCAGATTATGGATGGAAGCACGGCTAACACAAGCCATTCTCTTCCTTTTTTTATCAGGTTCTTACTCTTTGTTCTACGAGGAACCTTTGGGACATCTCTGATTCTGAAAGCACAGCAGCTAGATAAACTTCCCAAAGAGCAACGGGACCTTGAAGTCCAGAAATTGAGATCAACAAAGCTAACTACTTCTGGTGCACCTATAATATTACCTGCACCTAATGAAGACCTTTACCAAAACATGAGCCACTTATGTGTGTCTCCGTTTTTACATCCAGCAGCTGCAGCAGCTATGTCTGGAGACACAGAAAGTCAGGGACTTCCCCTGTCTGAAGTGAATCCTCTCAGGAAACAGATACCAGAAGAAGGCTGCTATTTCTTTAATAGGTGGGCGCAGGAAGAATCTACTGCTACAGACCCTTCAGCAGGGCCTTTTTCTGGCCATTACCCTGTTGTACCCAGCAGAGTAACACCTCCTGGACAGAACAGTGGCAAGCTAACTAGAGATAATGCTAACAACTTTAGGCACGGGAGCCATAGGCGATCTGTGAGTGCAGTGACACTCTGAAGAGACATTCAGAAATGGGATCCACAGCCCATGTGGAGAAAGATACCATAGGGAAAATAAAAAGTCTTTTTGTACTTAATGATGATGCTCACTACAGAAGGGGAGAGAGGTGTGTGGACTAGTGCAATAATACCTCTAATATGCAACTTTTCTTAATTGCATATATAGTTTGGATTTGTCATTACATGACTTCTTGATCTACCTGCTTTTGTCTCATTAGAGGAATGTTCCACGAGCATCATAGTTGCTGAGAGATGTACAATTACTTTCTTTTGTCAAGAAATATTTTCCTTTCATAGCAATAGGGATAATTGTACTAGTGATGTTTCAGTGTTGTTATGCTATTGAGGTAATAGAAAGAGAATCCATTCTATATTAAGCCAAGTCTAACAGCAACACATTCCACTCTAGCTTTTACTGTCAAAGTTAGAACTTACTAACTTAAAAGCTACAGTTCTGCCTGCAAAATATGTTACCTCCTGGTACTAAAGGTATTTGCAGAATAATAGCATCTGAAGAAGACTGGAGAATGGTCTGGTTCTTAATATATTGACTTAATTCATATCATAATATCCAGTCTACAGTCCGTTTTCCCTGAACGGTAAGCTCTGTATTTTTATGCAGGCAGTGGTTTGCCCTGATACTGTTAAGATAAGGAAAAATGAGTTTTTAAAGTAGAAGAATGCTAAAACTGAACTACAAGAACTGACAGGATAACTTGGGTATGTGGAGTCTACTTCTTCATATCAACAAAAGTAGACAGATAAACAAGTCAAATTCAAGGATTGATGTTCCAGAATTCTAAAGCTGTCTGTGTTTTTTCATGTAGAAATTCAGTTCCTTCCTTCTATTTTCCATATTATTATGTAGTGATGCTGGATTCAATCGAGTATAAATCATGCTCCTCCCCACAGTTGGTTACATTCAGTAGTGGATGGAGATCTCAATGGAGATTTTGACAGGCAATATATGAAGGTCACTAATCACATTGCAGTAAGTACACGGTGCAGAATGGCCTAAATATGCATAATAGAGTCACCTTTTTCAGTATCACAGGGCAACAAGATGCAAGACAAACCCCATAAAACATCGCTATCATCACTACCTATTGCAATGCAATGAAAGGTGACTTTGGTATTTCTTATAGAAATGTTAACTAGTAAGACCACTTCCCATGTTTTTCTTTACAACCTGGGATGAAATCTTAACTATGTTTTAAATTGAGGCCACCTCTACGTTTTGTGAATCTAACACTGGTTCTGATTTAAGTAGTTTTTTAGCCATTTTTTTTAATACATGCTAAATTAATTTAGCTATTTACTGCCTATCACAGTGTTTCCTACATGGGTTATTAAACAGATCACATATTAATTTAACTTCTGTGTATTATAATAATTATTGTAACCATGTTCTTCAAGAAGTTACTTAAAAAGCAGGTCAGGGACAACCGAGCAACATACCTGCCACTGGGATTTCTATTAGCCAGAGCAAGAGCACACACAGATCTGTAATTCTTAAAGTATTGTGAGCTGTAAAACAATTCAGAAAGAGAGCTTTGGGGGTGTTTTTGGAATGATGTACAAAATGAAGGGAATTAGGCATAGCTGAGATTATTGTTAATGGAGTGTGAGATTGCTCAAAAGTTTGCTCACTTGCTGGGAATGGACCTTGGGTGACAAGACCTAGGATCAGGCCTTTACAATTCAGCATGTTTTTATATTAAATGGTCCATTTCCTTTGAACTTCAAGATGATGTCAATTTCTTATACATTTTATTATAAAATGTGAAATGTTTTTATAGTAATAAATATAATATGGTTGTGACTTGGTGTGTTATTGAGAGTACTAAAACAGGGACAGAGTGGCCACCCACAAGTGGCAAATTTGTGTTTCCAGAGGCCACACTATAGGGGTGCTTATTATATAAACAGGATAACAAAATTATATGGATGTGCAAGAGGGATGAGCAGGTATGGGAAAAGGCCAAAGGAAGAAAAAAGGCAAAGGGAAGAATTGAGTTTGTTCTCTTCTCTTAGATGTCTCAGAAATACAAAACAAGGTTTTAAACTGTGTAGAGAGGGGTAGAGAGGTGCGCGTCGTGCTCCAGCACAGAAACCAGTTTTCCCAAGGATGAACTGTATATATTTTGGCACTTTGTTGGCTGATGTTGCAATGTTTAATTCATTTGTTTGATTGCAGTTTGAGGTGATGTGGGAGTACAGAGCTGTTTGCTTTAGGGTAAGGTGACTGCGGGCAGGATGCAGCATGATTAGGTACTTGTAAGCAGCACTGATGAGTAAAAATATAAATGCAGAGACAAGAGACTCTTGAAGATAATGATCACAGAGGGTGGGATTTAGAGAGGTGACCAAATAACACTGAAGATCTATAAAGTACTTTTGACTTTGCCAGTGATTGGAACTTACTGCAATTATCAGTACCTGAGACAACTGTGAACAGTACTTGCTGCCTGGCTCTTTAATATAACACCTGATTATTCTCAGCTACATAAATAAGAGTGAGAATTAATAAAGTCTGAATCATTATTTTTCCAAAAATATCAAAGGGGTAGATGTCTGCTGTCGTAAGGCATTGAAGGTGATGGTTATTTAACCATCAACCCCAGTGCAGCTGCTGAAGTGTGCTCCCACCTCCAGGCATGCTTTGCAGGTTTCTTTCCATGTTAGTGCCCAAAGAACTCCTGTGGTTATTGTGTTTTTCCACAGGAGAGCAGGGCTCTACAAATTATCATCACTACAACTAAAATGTCAAGCTTTGGCTCCACAGACACAGATTTTTGACTGACTTCACAGAAACTACGTCATTAGCTGCTGCTTTGTTGTTGTCATCTGTTCAGCCCAAACAAGCTAAGCCAAGATCTCTGTGGGACTGAGGAGGGGAAGCAATTTAACCTATCACCGTCGCCAGCCCTGGAGGCTGTTTCTCTGCCACAGTTTATTGCCTGCATCAGAAGGGTGGCACAAGAGTCACCAATAATCCCTTCAACTACTCCAGATAATTCTGACAAGAAACTTGTCAGAGCTCTCAGTTATGTTTTGTGCTGTTCAGATCTTATTCTCCATTTTGCTTGTAGTCCCTGTAAGAGTTTGAAGGCAGTCAGAAAGCAAAGCTGGGCTCTGAAGCTGAGTGCTTTGGTTTAATAGCTGCTGTGTTTACAGTAGTGTGGGCTGTTCCAGTGGACCATCAGATATTTTAGTCTTCCTGGGCAGTGTACTTCACATGAGATGGTAAGCATCCAAAAAGCTGCAGATGGAAAGAGTATATTATTCTCAGTTGGTGAAAAATATGTAAAATAAATACCCAGTGCTTTGGAAAATGAGTTCAAACATAGCCAGGGCCTTCTGTTTGTATCCTGGTATCCTCCCCAGTTTACTAACATTGTTCTATTTCATCTCAAACAGATAATTTAGGAAACTCCTGTACACTTATTAGTTTTATTCAAAAAAAGGACAAATGTAAATCAGTAGGCTGCAAGCAGTTAAGCAGAGCTCATTTAAAATCAGCTGGATTCAACTGAAGCTTTATTAGAGCCTATCTTGTTTTGTTGATACTTTAAAGACTTCTGCCTACAAGAGTGTCGTGGGTTTAAAGAAACCGACAGAGTAAAGCTCTAAAACGGATTGGAGAAAAAAACACAGAATTGTATTTGGAGGGAATTTGCAGATAGAAATTACAAGGTAGATACAGAATACAAAAGCGAGCCCCCTTGAATTTTCCCCCATCCCAAAACTAAATCTATCATCCCCAGTGTTCCAATCCTCCCCCCCATGCCTCTGCCATCCAAGAGGCCTAAGCACAGCCTCTGCAGGCCCCAACCAGGCCTATCCTTACATGTTTGTCTGATAAGGTAGCTCCTGCCCGGCAGAAGGCTGGAGCGGGAGGAGAAGAGAGCGAACTGGCCTTGCCGTGAGCTTATGAAGAGATAGCAGAATTGTGGGATTGAATAACAATCCTCAAGTCCCAAGAGGACTTTCTTAACCCTGTAATTCCCAACCTGGGACAAAGAGCAAACATCCCTATTTGCTCAGTCTGAATGGGTCCTCTTTGACAGTGTTTAAGCATCTTCTGGCCAATAATATCATGATCTAAATCAAGATCTGAGGCAGAGAGCAGATTGTTTGTTTTCTTACTCTGTACGTGGTGTGGAGCAGCAGTTGGACTAGTAACAACCAAGACCAGGAGTGCAGATTCTTACATTACTTTCAGGTATTTCTCAGTGGTCAGTCAAGGCTTCAGTTGTCTGTGTAACATGTTTTATGAGTAGAACAAGTACAGTATGCATCCATGTATGTGCTCAGTTAAGTGTGAAGGACTGTGAAGCCCCCACTCTTAGTAGTCTAAAATAATTTTGCATTTACTCTTGTTTTGAGAGGAGATAATGCTGTAAAGATTCAATTAAGATTTCTCCAAAATTCTGAAGATATATATGAATTATGGGAATATGTTCTTAAGATCCTTTGCTCCTTTTGATAATCTTCAGTTTCATGGTAAGGAGGGAATGTAGTCCAGAGACATCAAAGAGCCAGAATATTGCTTGAAGGTATTAGTTCTCAGATGAAAAAAAAATAAAGCAAGCCACCTAAAATTTATAGCCCAAAGGAATCTAACTCTCCAGCGCCTTTCAGTCAAGGAGTCCAAGCACACATCAAATAAATATTTTAAATCCTAATAGTTATTTCTAAGGTGTCTTTTTTAAAAGGAATATTCTGGCACCACAAGTGAATTTGACTTGCATTCATTTCAAATTTAGACTAATCTGCAGTTTCTTGGGATCACTCCACATAAGTGGTTATTTGTGGTATATCATCATTTCACAGAAATGCAAGACAGCAGAGCATCTCAAGAGAGAATCTGATCTCTTTGCAGCAAGGAGTTACACACAATCCAAATCAGCTATTTGTTTACCCAAGTCTTTATTAATAAAAAAAAACAAAGAAAAAAAGAAAAAAAATAAAAGAAAGAAAACTTGCAAGAAATGAGATTAGAACTCCAGTGGGGCTTGCTCGAAGAGAACCTGCTTACTGGACCTTTGAAGATTCATACACTATCCATCATCGAAGGTTTTCTTTGCTTCTGCTGAATAGAAATATATCCCAATAATGGTCAGGATCCAGAGCAACCTTATATGCTGTGATAAATGACAAGACTTCCATGGTGTTCAATGCATTATCAGAATCCATTTCATACCTCATCTGTTATTATAAGCATAAACTGTGCAAATGTTCTCCACTGCTGTAAATGTCAGCATGCTGGGGGCAAACGCTGTGATTTTCTATCAGCAAATAATGTTAATTTATATAGTGTTTAATCACGCTTAGTGAGAGTGATGAACTTTAAAGAATGAGTTTCTTTCAAATCACTCAATCTTCAGTTCTCCTGGAAATGGACATCATCATTTATAAAATCCTGAAGATAACTTTCCCAGTCCAGAGGCTTCATGATGGTTCAGGGCTGATGGTAAAGGACTGAAATACAAAATCATTCAGACGTCAAAATTGTTTTGACAGAGGTAATCTGGTATTCAAGCACAGAACTTGGGAGTTAACTTTGAAAACTAGAACCCTCACATAAAATAATTCTGGCATCTTTTGGTGAAGTTATTTGCATTTCTAGAAGAGTCTTCATTACCTGGTATGACACAACCTCAAAACTGTTAGTTTCTAAATAAAGCAGCTGCATTTACCCAGCCAGATTGTAAGTGGTTGTGAGGTAGGAGTGCTCCGCTGGAGGAACTGGAGGTCTCTGCCTTTATATGCATGGAGAATCTCACCTACACTCTCCACCTGCTCTTTCTGAAAGGAAAGGGGCAGGTAAACGTATGGATGCAATAAATAGAGGAGACTTTTACAGGAGGGCAAGAAACTATAAATCTTCAAATCCCAAAGACATAGTGAAAGGTAATACTGCTAGTATCTTAGCAACCAGAGAAACTCAAAGACAAGCTGTAAAGGGAAATCAACTATAGCCCATCTTTAAGAGCTCTCTCTGGTTTATATTTATTATGTGTTTCTGAAACTGGATTTTTAATCACAGCATATAAGTACAGACTTTTTTTCTTGAAAGGCTTCATCATTTTTGGAGGGGAGCTGCATTTGTATATTTGGGTCAGTAACCACTCCTTTATTAGAGCAATTTCTTTAGCACATCCTAGACTTGAAGGGCAGGTTGGAAGAGAATAGAAATCTATGTAAGCAGGGGTGGGTGCTGTGCAGGAAGGAGCACCCTGCCACCCTCTGGGGTCAATGGCAAAGCCTCTAGTGCATTCAGTGGTGCTGAGGCATGCCCTGTATATACTAAGAAGAAGGAATGTCTTTGATTTTTTTTTTTTTTAAATTAATTCAGCTTAGAATCATAGAATCATTTAGATTGGAAAAGACCTTCAAGATCATCAACTCCAACCATCACCATCACTAGAGTCTAGATTTTCTGGATTTATCTATCTGGGAGTCAACTGAAACAGAAGCACATACTTCATAGCAGTCATGTGGCTCATGGCAAAATTTTATCATGATGTAGTCTACTTTCAAAACATAGCTCCCATACAATGGTTTTGGTATATGAAATTCAGAAATCTTAAAGCAAAATAGAACTTGCAGAGTTAGTCAAATACTAGGATAATAGATGTATATAAATGTCAGCACGTCTAAGCTTCACGTTCAGCTCACTTTGTTGCTCATTTTTAGTAAGACTTTCAGCAGCTATTGCTTGCTATAATTCCTGTTGTCATTAACCTTCATGCTAATGACCACAAACATCAAAAGTCTGAAATATATTTCATTGAAAGTACATCCTTAGACACGCTCTATTTGTTACATGTAATATTTTATTCTCAGAAAGTTACAATCACCTAAAAAAACCCCACACCAACAGGTACAAAACAGGTTGAAGTGCAAATTAATTGTATTTGATAAAAAGCAGATTTACAGTTTATTTAGATATGGTGTTCAGTGATAAATGAAAATTCTTTTAAAGGTCGATAAGGGATAGGAAACTGTTCAGGATCCCCTAAATGCTCACATTCAATAAACATTTTGTCTATCTATAACTATTTATCAAGCTCTGATCAATTGTCTTTTGGCACGGAAAATATTGTGTTTCAGCTCACAAAAGTCAAAAGAGGGAATTTATGATAAAAATTATGTGCAGAGTTCTTTCTTTGTTCAGCCACTGATAGTTCAACTCTGCTAAATAATCGGATCTTAGGGAAGAGGAAAGTGAACAATTCACCTGTATTTATGGAAAAAGATTGCAAATGTACATAAGTGGTTTTTAGCAGCTTTCGAGACCTAAGGTCTGTGTGCTGAAACCACCTGCCTGTCACTAACAGGAAGGTCTTACAGGTCGTCTTATTTACTGAACACCTATCCCTCTCCAGGCCTTTTGGGGCATTTTGTTTTGTTACCTGACTTGGAGCTGACTCAAAGGCATTTTTTAATTAGTATCTTGAGGTTAAGAAGTCGCTTGCTGGCTGGATGAGCTTTCCTCTTGGGATGCTCTTTCCCCAGTGCAGAGGTCCAGGGTCAAAAAGATGCAGGTGCCAATAGCAAACTGGATTCTGTTCTGCTAAAGCAGAAAGAAAACAAACTGCTGGAAGTGTGTATTTTTCTAGACCTAACTATGCAAAACATGGTTTAATAGTCTTTCCCCTCTGCAGCAGCACTCTTAAACAAAACCAAAATACATAAATACCCTCAAATAAGGACGGTAAGGCTGCCTTGCCAGCTGATGTCCCCCAGGGTGCTCTAGCCCTGGGCAGCTCTTGCCTAGAAAAATAAACACACTGCCTCAGGGTTCATCAGTTGCAGGTGCCACTCAGCGATGCTGACAGAGCTCAATACCTCCCAGGAGCTGGGGAGCAGCCTCACCGTGGTTGCCCTCCGAGTCTGCAAGTGGAAATAATAATCCCTGGCACAAGTGATATAAGAATAAATATACTTCAACTCATTAGTGGCTGGCATGCTAGCAAAAGTGATGGAGTCAGAAGAGGCCAGGAAATATTGGTCCCAAATATAGAGGGAACCCAGGTTGATCAGACTAATCAGGAGAAATCCTTGCTATTGTACGATGGTTCAATGAGAACCAAAAGCAATTGTTTTAAGGGAAATCTGAGCAGATTCAGAAAGTGCAAGTTTTAAACATTCTTTGTTTGAATACTTAACACCTTGGAAAATAAACTGGAATTAGCCTATCGTGCAAGTAGAAATATTTATCATCACAGCTTCATGACCTGCCAGTCTAGCAGGTGACATCCATAGCATTCAAATTCCTTGCCAGTCTTGCCAGTCAATACTAACGAGACACTAAATACCTGATTGCACCTGTCCATTAGAGTAAATTGAGTATTGTCTCCAAAGTCTTTTGAAGAGTGATAAGCTTTGAAAAACTTCTTAGCGATGATTTCTTGATTATACCTTTGAATCTGTTCTGGGAGGTGGCTGACAGCTGTCCTTTCTGGTTTGGAAACAATCAAATTACACTGACTGCTAACAGATGCTGCTACTCAGAGAAAAAACTTACGTGATGCAACAGGAAATGGTGCCACCATCCCTTTATTCAAACTGTAAAGTGAAGATTGGCAGGAGAAATTAGTAGCAGAGAGATGTGCTGTCTTAACACGTGGAGACCTGGTAATATCAGAGAGTGAGCTGCTCAGTGCTGCATGACAGGTTCTTAATACAGAATATATTCTCCATCCAGGGCAATAGGCAAGTAAGCAGGGGTGCAATTCAAAGCACTGAACTGGCACTCCTGTGGGTGCTCAGGGCTCCAGGGAATCTGTGAAGAAGAATGTTGTCAGGTAGCAAGTAGTGAGCATTTGGGGTGAGAATCTCAACCCTGTCATGCAACAAACTGAAGGCTTTTTTCTTCTGGAACTGGCTATGAAAGGAGGTGCCCATTAATTGAGGGTTTGAACTGTAAAATAATGAGAAATTTCCCAGAAAGGCAATTCTCATCAGGCAGCAGCTGTGTTACAAAGGCTTTCATCTTGGCCAGAAGCTAAATGCTTTACTTTAGATAAACACACACACACATATATATTTATTATTTATATTTATATCTATATACAATGAATAAATAGAAGAAAACTGGCTGCATGAGGAGGATTGCTATCCCCAAATAAATGTGTTAGAAGCCACACCGAACCCACAGCTCTGCTTCTCTGGACTCAAGTTCAACCATGACCTCCTCTGTAAGTGCTAAAAGCTCTGCTGTCTCCCAAGGGAGGACCTTCAGGAGGGGAGGGACCACCAGGTAGAAACTTCAAAGATTAATTTGCAGAGCAATAAACCAGGAGTTCTTGTTTGTGAATGTAGGTGCACATCAGAGGGCTTCCCCAAGGCCACTAAGTTTTGCACCTTGCTCTAAATTGTTACAGATTTGTCTTTCTGGGTCACTGTTCCTTGCACAGATACAGAACTGCTTTATATAAGCCTTGTGAAATGAGGTCTCTCCTCATTAATTTTTCACTCGCAATCCCCATCCATTTCTTTTCCTTTGCCTTCTGGTTCTTCTGCTTGGATGTTTTCCTTCTGCTTCTTATTTCTGAAGGAGGTATCTAGACATGAAAAGCAAGAACCAAACAGAGCTGAGCTAATTAGCAGCTGCTTTAAGCTATTGTTTACCCTGCAGAGCAACACATCTCAAATCAATGCCAATTTGGATCACAAAAATGTTGCTATAGAGAGCCAGGCCAAAGCCTTGAAAGTCCATTGACAAACCCTGTTCAAACTCACAAATCTGCTGCACATGAGCCCCACTGAGAGATACTTTCCGGCTCCATAAGATCTTTCCTGCAGGGAAATTGTTAAGAAGCATCTCTCACCAAATCTGTGTAAGTAGAAACACCCTGAGTCAACATAGCATCATTACTGTTTCAAAACAAGAGGGAAAGAAATCAGGAAAGGTCTGTTTTAAGAAAAAAATAAAGGAAATTACGTGAAAAAATCAGAAGGTGTTTTCTCTTTTCATCCTTTTCCCTGCCATAAAGCTCTAGCATTAGCTATTACGGTTCCAGCTCCTTCTGTCTGCTAGGTTCATAAGCAGGTACCTGCACTTCTGTGGTTCTGGATTCTACATAGGACCTTAGCTCTACAGTGTTTGGGGAGTGGGTTTAATCTGTCTTCCTGAATGTGGAGTGCTACAAAGATGGTGTACCCTTTGGATCAGCTCTTCTCCATTTCAGTTCAGGCAGAAAGAGGAGGAATCAGCTATTCAATAAATGCAATTCAGGTTAGAAGCTGTGAAAATGTTTGGCTTTGTTGTTTGAGGTTTTTTTTCAGAACCAGTCTATGAGTACTGTTGCTCATGCAAATATATGAACTGGCTCTGATTTCCACAAAAACAACATGGAAAGCTTTGCACTGACTTTATGAACCAGTTTAGTTTTGAACTAAATCATAACTGCTGAAAAGTATAATTTGAGCTTGCTTGCAGCTCATAACAAAACTGCAACGATTTGCAATGCAGAAAAAATAAAGCCTGTGAAGCAAGGAAAGCAGGATGTTTGGTGGAAGTCACTGCATCAACATTGCCAGCTCTTATTTGTTCTTTAGATTGAGGTATGACAGTGTCACCTAGCAACTTTCAGAGGGCATTCAGACTTGCCGGTACTGAATGCACATAGAAAAGCCTATAAATAAATTAATTTACAAATTAATACTTATTATGAGTGTCAAAAGCATCACACTTGACATTAAAAACTTAACACTGTACGGAAGGAAAAGAAATAAAAATTAAATTTCATCCTGGCAGTTACGCAGTGGGAGGATTTAAATGGAGTAGCCATGAACTATTGTAACCCTGGGAAGCAAAGGTTTGCACTTCCAATATCCTTGCTTTGCAATATGTGCAAACCCATCAGATTTCTATACACCTATATACATGCATCTGTGGGTATTATTTTAGATAGCTTTAAATGTTTTTCCAGGTGCTTATGTGAACAAAGGGAAAAGATTCATCTGTTGTGTTCTGCCCACATTATCTAAGACCTCTCAGTATGCATGAGTCCTTACTGAAAATAAGTTCACAGCTGCCCCTGCTCTGCCAGCTCACCTGAAAATTGAGGCAACCAGCACCACAGTGGTCTGTAATGTTGAAATCCAGTCCCTCCCTGTTGAATTACTACTGGATGGAGCAGGTAATTCTCTGTGTCTGGAAGAGCATAGCCAAAATTAACAGGCACGATCGTCAGCAAAGCTTAGGCTGGTTTTGACTAATGTATTTGCTGTGGTGAGGATCATGTCAAGCAGCCAATCCTGTTGGGCTATGAAATAAAATTAGGAAAAGGCAGGATTAATAAAAGCTAAATTAGCCCCAATAATCTGTAAGGAGCAGCCTTGTGTACTCCAGCATCAGAGAGGGAGGGTCTAGGTCCTCTTTTGTACAGCTGAGTTGATGAAGTGTCCCTCGCAGTAATATTCTATGACAGATTTGAACTATTAAAAACTTTCACAGAAGAAAAAAAACTTTAGACAAGGAACTTTCCTAACAATTATCAGACATGGAATGCATCAGGGCATTTGCTAAAAGGGAGAGAAATAGAAATTGCAAGCATTCTAGAAATGGGGACGAGTGGGTGCATGTTGTATTGCATTTTCTGGCTATTCCATCCCTGCCCACGGCTCCGCAGGAGGTGAATCAGTTGTTTCCCGCACGTGTGCTCACGGCTACTGCAGTTGCTGATTGTTTCTGAGTTTGCGTCCTCCAGGTCATGCCAAGGGACTTCACCCAAGTGAGGAAAGAGTAGGTGCTAATAGGATCTGCCTGCAGGCTTGTCTGAGCAGGGTAATCCTAAATAGATACAAGGAGCCTAACAGTGCTTTCAATCAAATCTGATCCTGGAGAAGAGGAATCAGAGTGGTTAAAAAAAAAACACAACAACAAGAAAAAAACCCAACCAACCAAACTTTAATAGCAGTTACAGTGGAAAAAGCACTTTACAGGGATTCACTGATGGCTCTACCCTAAAACCTTTCCTGCCTGCTTTCCTCCTCCCCAAAACCTTTCCTTCCTGCTTTCCTCCTGTGACCCTGAGGCTTAACTCGTGTTAAAACTGAGATTTAACAGGGTGGATAGATGGCTGCTTGAAAGGAGTACATCTCCTCTGGGCTCAGTATGATCTCTCATTGCTACCCTGGGGGGGCACAAGCAATACCTTTGCTGCCTTCTTTTCCTTCTTTTCCTTTCTCCTATTTCCTTTTTTCTTTCCCCTTTTCCTATTTCCTTTTTTCCTTTTCCTTTTCCCCTTTCCTTTTTCCTTTTTCCTTTTCCATTTTCCTTTTTCCTTTTCTACTTTCCTTTTCTATTTTCCTTTTCCTTTTTCCTTTTTTTTTTTTTCACAACCATGTCAATGATTTGACAGGAGAGCAAACAGCTGCCACATGCTCCCTTCCCAGCCATAGCGCTGGTTTCTCAATAGACAGAAGGGAGGTTACCTGGGCAGAGCAGCTCCTTGCCTACCTACTCATCAAAAGGCAGACCAGTGTCAGAGTTTTAGTTCTGTTAATTTCTTGATACTTGTGGATATTTTATTCACACACCTAAGAGCCAGGGCAGGTGTCATTGACCATTTTGGCACCAAAAACTTATTTTCTATAGATTGATAAATACAGGTCTCAGTCACACATATTCTTCCCGTCCCACCTGAGCAGAAGAGGAAGAGGCTCCACATTTCCCATACAAAGAAAGTTGCCAGTGGTGGCAGTCAGAAAGTCTGGCCGTGAAGGGCACAGGACAAACCAGTGAAAAACAAAGTACTGAGGCTTTCTTCTGCTTCTGGGAGAACTCTGGTTTCTTCAGCCTCGCAGAAAACTGGTAGCAGCTGTATGACCTAAAAGCTCAGTTGCAGTCAGCTCCAGGCTGCTCAGCCAGGGAGTGGATGGGCAGGAATGAATGGTCGCATTTGGTGCCTACTGATCCAGGACAAACAGACCTTTTTTTGAACATCACTGACACAGACAGTCCTCTTTTCAACAGCCTGAAATAAATCTCTAGTTTCGTGATGTCTTCTCCAGTGTTCAGATGCTCATGGAGCTAGGCTCATCCTGCTCATGGAGGTGCAAGGGTATCTCACCCATGCCCTGTTCTGCATGGTCCCCGGAAGCCTCAGGACCAGAAGAAAAAGGAGCAAGAAGAAGAAAGGACAGACTGAGGAGCTTTTTCAGCAGGGGCACATCATGCTGGTTTGCAGTGTACTCAGTGGGATGTAGTAGTCTGATGCACCCCAGAAGGTAAGCGTGGGCTGTGTTAAACACAGCTGGGAGAGCAAGCCCAAGCCTGTGGCACGAATTTTCAGAGCAAGCTGCCTCCAGCAGCAGCTTGAGGAACCACACAAAAGCCACTGACGACGACTCCTCAGGCTCACCGCAGGGGGACAGAGTGGCTTTGTGCACCTGTGTGAACCCACCGTGCCACCCCACGGCTCCTCCCCGCCGCGGAAAGGGCCAGCCGCTCCAGACTTGTGAGGCGGCAGATTGTACTTCCAAATTTGCTCAACAAACACAATCGAGTGTTGGAACATTCTCATTTGCGTCTTGGTCGGTCTTTCTTACCGCAGCTGAGAAATGGGCAGAGATGTGACACCGCATTCAGCAGAGCTGCAGCTTTGCATGCAGCCCAGGGTGCAGACACTGCTGCACAACAGACCTGCAAGGTGAGGTAAGGCTGGCAGCGCCCAGGCAGGGCCTAACGCAAGATAAAAACACTATTTCTACCAGAAAGGTTAAACACGATTTTTTCCCCCCCTTATGAACATACACTTTATGCCACAAGGTCTGACACCAGTATGTACACACCTACTTATGCTGCAAAGTTCCCACAGCTTCAAACCTCTGACATTTTACTGAGCATTTTTTCCCTTACACTAGCTGCAGAACTCACCCGATGGTAATTAAAAACTATCTCCTTCTGGCAGTGCTGCTGCCAGTTGCAACATTTCCTGCACCACAGGTTAGGATGAAACCAAAGCAGATCAGAGAGGCAGTTCACGCACGTCATTGCACCTTCCCTCTCTCTGTTCTGTCCTCAGCTCCCTCCCAAACAGGGGATATTTATCATGAGAGGGAATAAACCACTCATTTGTTCCCAAAGTCACTGAGCAGTGCAGATTGCTCTGTGAAGAACTGAACAGCAAAAGCCTTGCTGCCTCAAAGCAGAGTGCAATAAAGGTAAGGTGATAATATCCCCCACCCCCAACATTAACTGCTCCCCAAAGGCATCAAGGCTGTGCTGTTCTCCTGCTCTCTGTAGGCAGAAGCAGCCTGGGACTGAGCAGAGGGCACCAGAACAAAGCAGTTTGCAACATTCCAAGGTAGAGGGCTCCCCTTGGGATGGCCAAGAGCAGAACACGGGATCTGGCAAAAGAAACAGTGAAAAACATAGCTTTTTTTTTTTTTTTCTTTTTTCTTTTTTTTCCACCCTGACAAACTAATTAATCAGTGAGGGAACCTACCTGTACAGCATTTGATCTGTCTTCCCAGAGTTTTCAGTCCCACCTTTCATCTGTAACAGAAGCTGTCTCTGCCTGCCCCTCCCTGTCTCCCCTTCCCTTTTTTGGTTTTTTCAAACACTGCGTTTCTGCATAGCTACTGGGGAAAAGGAAATTCTGAATTTTTCATCAAAAGGATGTTCCCATTTAGGAGACAAATGGCTTAATTTCAGAGGAAAAGGGTTTTAACTGGTGTATGAAACCACCTTACAGCCCAATGAGGTGACGAGCTTCAGTTTAATGTTTTCTCTTTGTGGTTCTGTCATAGCACCAGGTACTTGTAGTTCTTCTCACTGACAGAAATGACAAGTTTGCACTGATAAAATGATTGCTGGTGGGTGGGAAGCAAGGTGGAACACCCTAAAATGTGCCCAGCTGACCGCGCACTGAGGGAGCTCTGGGAGCTGATGGGTACCAGCTGCACAGGAGGAGCAGAGATGTATGGAGGGCAAAGAAAGTCAAACATACCTTCATCTCCAGGTGTTGTGTGCATGACAGCAATGGGAAACCAACCACTGCTCTAAATGGCTAAAAACTCTTTGTATTAATCAAATCGATGCAAATTATGTAATTTAGATGAGCGACAGCTGTAATGGGCTGTACAAAGATACTCTGCCAGCTTAAGAAGAATTAAGAATCAATCAGCTCTCAGAGTTGAAGGAAAAGCTCACCGCTGAGGTTAAGAGCACAGAGACAAGACAATCTCCTGCTGAGCATCTCTGGACTAAGAGTAAGGGAGGGTGTTAATGGGTCTTTCTAAGAGATCTGCTATTGATGTGTCCCTGTCTCTGCTCGTTAAAAGCAGGGCTGTACCTGTAGGCATCCAGTGGCTCAGATCAATCCACAATCCCTGATAAATTTGGCTGCAGCAGTGGAAAAGTCTGCTTCCTTGTACCTCAGCTAAATCCTTCACCTGAGATGAAGCATGCCTGGTCTGATTCTCACCAGACCACATTTACTCACAGCAGGGCTGCTAGCACACTGACACTGCGTTCCCATCCAGAGTCACTGACACCAGGATGGAGGTAACACAGTGGCAGAGGAGAGTCACCAGCGAAAGCCTCCAGAGAAGGAGTCTCTCCTCAAGGCTATTCCTGCTCTTACACGTGCTTCTGTTTGATCCAGCTCTGGGCAAAGGCACACGAGCTGATTTAAGCTGCCAATGACAACAATCAAGGTCATCCTTTGACTTTGACTTAAAATGGGCTATGTACTCCTTAGGCTATTTATAATCCACACAAAGGTATTCCTCTGCTTAATCAGTCTCCTGAGGGTGTGAGTCACATCATAAATGTGTCAAACTCCTACCAGACGCCAGAGGATGAGCAGCTATTCTACCTCTCCACCTTCCTACCATACACCTTGCAGCACCAGGACTAAAGTGGAAGCATGGCACCTCCCAGGAGGGTGCAACCAGAGTTTAACACCAGGACAGATGGACGTGGAGAGGACTGTTTGAGGCATTGACTGAGGAGGGAGAGGGAGGGATGAAAAGCTATGACAAAATAATATTTTATGCCAGAGAGGAACTGCTTCTTTGGCCACTGTCCTCACCATGCACCATAAGGTGCAGGGATGCAGCACATCCCTGTGCCACTCAGGGCAATGACTGTGATCACCCGAAGTCTTGTTTCATTGGAATCTCGTTGATTCAAGGACCATCCACATGACACTTCCCCAATTCTATCATCTCAATTGAAGTGTCAGCCTGCATTTTACAGACTTCATACATGGTGAAAGGACACTCCCTCCAAGCTCAACCCACACCACAGTTTCCCTGGGGTTCTGTAATGGAATAAGAAAAACACTTTAAAGACAAGAAATTATATTGAGTTCTCATACTCCAAATTAGATTAGCATTTTAATGTTGCTTAATTACTTAGTTGCAGGGGGTTTGTGCACCAGTTTATAATGTTGGAAAAGTGTATTTTACAACATTGCACAGACAAATAATAAATCGTGCAACACAGATGTTGCCACTAATTGTAATATTATAAGTGAAGAGGAAAACACTCTGCTTAGCCTTTAATTAGGTTTATTCCAAGTAAATAAAAATTTACTTGTCTTTTAAGTAAATACCATCTGCAACATATTTCTACACCACAACCTAGAGCAAAGCATGTCTGCAGCAGCCTGCCATGCTCCTGCATTATCTTCTTTCTGGTGGAAAGCCTGTTGGCACAGTGAAGGTAAATTGGCAGCAGTAGCTGTATTGCAGCATGAACCTGACATGAAGTGTGTCCCCACTTTGCTTCATCTGACCTCCCAGAGGTCAGACTAGAAATGTCTTTCACAGTATCAGGAGCGCACAGCTGTAACCCCTATCTGTAAGTTACTGTGGGACAAGTAGCGAGAGTGGCACACTGCAGGCCAGAAGAGTTACTCAGTAATGACTTGCTGAACCACATGCAGACAGGTTTTATCATTTGAGTGGTGTGAAAGCACTCCACTTCTTGTGGGAAGAAGCCAAAAGCCCCCATTGCCCCTTGCTAGTGTCTCTCAGCATGCTGCACAAACAGGGAGTCTCTTCCTTTTGTAAGAAAAGGTAAGTCCAAGTGAAATAACCCCTAATAAGTGGATGATTTATTTTTCCATTCCCATTTTGCATTTCCAAAGCACAAAAGATACCAATGTAAATCCCTAATGCCCCAGGAATCAGGCCACATTTGTCACTGTTTACTGATGTCCAATTTACATATACAAGTTTACTTCCAGCAGCAAGGTTACAACACATTTAAAGAAAGAGACTTAGTTCCATGTCAGACCATTGCAAGAGTTATTTATGCCCCAGGACCAGTGACTGACAGAAAATGTGTGGAGGAGAGTAAGCCAGCTCCCAGGAACTCCTGGCGTCAGGTCTCCTCAGTACCAGAAGCCTTTAATCTCAGCCGAAGGGTAGAGAAGCAGAACAGGTTGTGCATGTGGCAGCTGAACAGACCCTCAGCCATAGAAGAGTGGGACCTTTGCCCTCTTGCTGTGGCAGTTTAAGCCTCTCAAAAACATCTAGTCCAAAAAACGTTGCTGTAGTACAGCTCCAGGCAGCTTTGCAGGCTGTTTCTGCACTAATGCAATTCCCCTTCAATCCTCACCAGCAAGTCAGACAGGTACTGACACTCTCCTCTTTGGATTAATGTAAATTGTGCTTATGAAAATTAAAACTGCTTTGAAGAAGCATTCCCATCTTCCTCCTCATTTGCAAAGCAAGAGGAAACAAACAAACGAAAATTTAATGGGGCAAATTTCTTTACTTTGAGGGTGACAAAGCACTGGAACAGATTGTCCAGAGAGGCTGTGGAGTTTCCTTCTCTGAGGACTTTCAAAACCTGCCTGGATGTGTTCCTTTGCAACATCACCAAGGTGAAGCTGTGTTAGCAGGGAGTTTGGACTAGATGACCCCCAGAGGTCCCTTCCAACCCATTCTGTGATTTTTTTTTTTTTTTGAGTTTTATATCTAAACCCTTGTAACCACTATTCCTTCCAAACTTTTTTTTAAATATACAAAGCCAAAAAAGCTAAAGCCATGCCTGAGGCTGCCTTCAACTGCTGACAGACTGATGCTCCTGCATGTGAATGTCAGGCATTATGAGGAAGGGAGAATCATGACTTTCATCATCTCCTCTTGGTGCACTTGTGGTACTGGTTCATCCTTAAACCAAGCAGAATCAAAATATGGGGAAATAGATAATAAAACATTTATTTCATATTTTGCTTGCTTTGCTTATTTGTTCTTGGGGAACATGGGGGTGGGAATGGGACAAAATTATTACCTTAAGGGCTAAAGGGCTAGCAGAGTCATTTTGATCTGCTTTAATCAGCTGCCTCTGAAATCTTGGGGGCAGTTGCAGAGCTTGAGACTCAGAGCAGCTGAGGCACACATGGACACTTCTCTCCTGGTCCCCCACCACCACCTCCAAGACTCAGGCAGCAACACGCCAAGCCCAAGCACCCAGACCAGCCCCAGCGCTGCAAACACCCAGAGCAGCCCCAGAACTGCGAGCACACAGACCAGCCCCAGCACTGCAAGCACTCAGAGCAGCCCCAGAACTGCGAGCACACAGACCAGCCCCAGCACTGCAAGCACTCAGAGCAGCCCCAGAACTGCGAACACACAGACCAGCCCCAGCACTGCAAGCACCCAGACCAGCCCCAGCACTGCAAGCGCCCAGATCAGCCCCAACACTACAAGCACCCAGACCAGCCCCAGCACTACTGTGAGGTCCTGTGTGTGCAGCCACTTGCTCCCAAGAAACTCCAGCCTGGGGACCTGGGAATGCAGCCTTCAGTGCCACTCACCCAACGTAAGTGTCTGCTGGAGGTCAGCCCTCCTGAACTGCAACCCAGTGACCTGCACACAAAATAATTACCTTAAAGACATTTGCTTTTTCTTTTTAAGAACTCTCACGGCATGCTGGGCAGTCCTACTTTTCTTGGTTTATTAATTTTTCTCTGGTTAAATAAAAGCTGATAAAACAGAAACTGCTGTAAGACCCAGAGAAAATTAGGTTATGTAACCTCTTTTTTATTTATTTAGCATGATATCAAAGTTGTTTCTTATCGTTCTTCAGGTACATTGTGCTCAGGAATAAATTAAACTGTCTATTCAACAAAGAGGAGCTGCTTTTTTCCACTGCTAATTTTCTCTCTCTTTCTCAATTCTCACTCTATTATTAGTGGGGAGGGGGGGAATAACAAGCCTAGCCAAAGCGAGCGGAGCCCTTCCAGCTCTCCACGTCCACACCGGGGACTACCTCGCGTAATCCAAGTGGTCCATCTATCGGTCTCTGGCCGACACGACAGGCACCAAAGTCAAAAGTACAATGGTGTTTTTCTTTACATAATTACTTGCTGATGTTGACAAATGGAGTGACAGCTGTGCCCTTTTTAGGGCGAGATTTGTGCAGAAATCAAAGTCACGTAAATAATTTCCCTGGGTGTTTTTACCCTCTCCCACTCCTGCTCTCGCCCACAGCCTTGCCGTGTGCCCAGCTCCGGGAGCAGCCGCGCTGACTGGAGACGCAGATGGGCCCTGCTCCCCCGGGTGCCAAATCCAGCTCCTGACGGCTTCTGCCGTGTCTTCAGCTGCTTCCACTGCAAACTGGATTTGAGGGTTTTTTATACATTGTGATGGGAAGAGCCAGCAGAGATCTTACCAGCCCCGAAACTGAGAGAGTGCAAGGAAGCAGGAGAGGGGGGAGGTAGCTGAGCACAGAGCTACATCTTGGGAATTCCAACAGTGCCATGGGGTAGGGTGGGTTATGGCCTCTTCCAGAGTCACAGCTGGAGAGCAGCCCCAGACACCCCTGGCTGTCATTTGCAGACAAAACTCAGCGCTCCCGTGGGGCTGGGTCTCTGAGTGAAGTATCAGCAAGGTGAAGCAGGAATTGGCAGGGAATGGGGTTCAGAGTACAGCAGAGAGGTCACCCCACTGCTCTTTCTTCCACCTGCAGGCTGAGCAGTCTGCCTTCCCTGCCCCATTCCTCCCAGTCCAGCTGACCCTGGAGACAGCGGTGACTGCTGCACAAGAATGCTGCTTGTCTCCCACCACGCATGAAAAGCACAAAAGTAAAAAAGAAAACCCTAAGAAAATCCACCCCTGCTCCTTAAGGATCTCACAGTACCAGGGCAGATCGTCTAGAAATCACATGGCGTTTCTGGGGATGGTAGAGGCATGGGTGAAGCTGCTTTGCTCAAGGTCACCACTCCAGCAGTTCCTGGGAGCTGCATCCACTACACACTTAATGTAGTGTCTGCCTCTTAGCCAGAAGCCAGCAAGGGCAGCAGCATCTCAAATCATCCAGGCAGGCACAAGCTGAAGCCAGGGGCTTTGTAGGGGCAGGTTGCTGGGCCATGCTGTTTCCTGACCACAGAAGGACATGTGATGCCCACAGTTCTGGCTAAACCCAAAGAGTATGGCAAAGCATGTACATCAGAGAGGGAATGGTTGGCAGGGTCTGTGTGCATGTATGTGTGTGCATACATGGGGCATGGGTGGAGGAGTTCTTCCTTGTGCAAACTGTGAAGGGCAGGATGACATGGGTAGGTCTATCTGAAGACATTGCAAATATATAACTGTTAAAATAACTAATCAGAACATGGCCCAGCAAATAGATGAGCAATTCTTGAAAGGCACCAAGGTTCAGTTCCTGTGCTAATACTTTAACTGTCTGTGTTAATCTCAATTAGGCAGAAAAGTCTACACATAAAAAATGTCAGCTTTCCATTTTATGTGTGTAAGGGCAAGAAAGAAGCTAAGTAAATGTGTGGGCAACACTGTTGAGTGTGAAAGCACCAAGTACACAGAAACAAAAGCCTTCCTGTCTCTCTTCTTAAACACAGCCACACTAGTATAACATCAGGACTTCTGAGTATGACATGAACCTGTCCTGCCATTGCATGCCATGGTACTGTTCCAGAAGCACCAGAGACAGAAGGTACCATAATGGTCTCACCAACCTGCCACCTCCAAGGCATAATTCCAGTATTAAGCTGGAGAAGAGGTGATGGTTAGCAGTGAGAACAGGGGAATGAAGAAAAACTGGGAGGTTGGAGGGAATTTTACCTAGCAATGAAACATTATAGGACATAGATGTTCTGTGTGTATCTGTGGGTGGTTGTACACACTTGGGTGGACCAATGCAGCTAGAAATGGCACTAACAGGCAGTGATATTTTTCATCTTATTTTCAGTAAGACTTTCTTGCCCTGCTTTTTCTGCTTCACACCTGCTGGCCTGAAAATGGCAGTTCACCAGTTCAGATTTCACCATCAGCTTTGGTAGTTATCACGTTTGTGCTTATATAAAGGCTAAGAAAGACTTCAGTTCTTCTGCTTAAATAAAAAATAAAATCAATCCTTTTTTTTTTTTTTGGGGGGGGGGGGTGGTTTGTTTTTTTTTNNTCTTTTTTTTTTTTTTGGGGGGGGGGGTTGGTTGCTTTGTTTTGTTTACAAATGACAACAAAAGTGTGAACACAAGTAGAAAAATAATTGATGCATTCTAAGAAGCTGTCAGGTGTGAAAAATGTTGAAGTCTCAACAACCCTATTAATGCTATGAGAAGGTGTTAGACATCAGATTTATCTAGCAGCACCAAGATAGCATAAGATCTATATGACAGAAAAGAAGACAACAGCATTCTGTGCAACTATCCCACCGGTTTTGTTTTTTTTTGTTTGTTTTTTTTTCTTTCCTAGAAACAATGCTGCAACACATGATCTGAAACCCAGCAGCAGACAGAGGAATATGGGGCAGGTCCACCTAGATAGAGAACCCCCTCAGCAATAAGTACCCCCTGGACATTCCCACTGGGTTTTCAGGAGCATAGTTGGAGGTGGTAACAAAAGGGTAGATCTGTCTTTCCTCCCTTCCTCCATATTTCTGGTACCAGTTCATTTGCCAAGAAAGTAGATAAGATATAGGTTGAAACTGTTTCCCCACTTCAGGAGCAGCTTCTCTCCTGTCCCAGGCACTCTGTCCTGCCCAGGAGCTAGTCTAGGTGTCACAACACCAAAGAGACACTTGATTTCCTTCTTCCCTGTTACCAGCCATGCATATGTTTGGCCAGGTCCAAGTCCTCCCTTTGCAGCACCCCAAAGCCAAGTGGATCCCTGTAGCCATACTACTCTGTGAATAGCCCTGAAAAGCTTTAGCCCTTTTTGTTCTCCAGTGTTTCTAACCAGACTTGAACTGGGGCTACTTTTCAAAGACTGTCTGTGCTGACTCTGGTGCCCTCAGAGAAGCTGGGTTCAGTGATTGCCCCTTTCTTCTCCCCACCCCTCAACACTAACCTTTCTCTCAGCCTGCATGGTATCCTGCCCTAATCAGGTTCAGGAAAAAGACCTCCTTCTTCCATCCAGCTGTGGATAAGGCCACTGAAGAGTATCTGCTGTGTTTGTCTATAGATAAAGCACCATGACAGAAAAATAAACTTTTCTAGAATAGCCTGAGGTTTTTCTTCTTTTAAACAAAACCCCTGAAATGCATCAATTTCCCATTAGAACTGGAAATGTTCTGACATCCTATGATGCTGCCTTTGCATTTCACTGTTCTGCTGGCATTTCAGAAGTTCAAAATGAAGAATTAGCTTTCAAAAAGTCAGATCTTCTTGATTAGAAAAACTTGTTGAAATCCTAATGGAAAGATCAGAACAACTTCATTAGTCTTCATTACATAAAATAAATGTTATTTCTATTCCCTTCACATACAATCATACATTACAACTATTAATATTGCGGAGATGTTTCTTTTGTCTCTGACTTAATGTATAAAGCTGCAAACCTCCTTGCATGAAAAACAACTTAGGATCACAGGAATGACATGCAGTTCATCTTTTTTACGTTCATTAATTTTCTGTAAATAGAGCACAGTCGCTTTGCATTGTTTGCACTAATGGAGAGCTCAGAGCAGTTTGCCCTGTTACTACTTATCATTTATTTGGGTGATAATTCTAAAAAGCTTTTAAATTAAAATGATAAAGATGGTATGGGGGAAAGATACAGCCTTCCAGAATGTTTCAAATATGATAGATTATCCCAGCAAAAAAGGATGGTTCTCATTTAAGAGACATGCCAGGGCTGGTTGCACATCTCGAGCAATTTTTCAAGCCCCCCTCCTCATGTTAGGCATCCTGCCCAAAGCCATTTTGGAGCATAATCACACCAGCCTCCTGCTTGTCCTCCCTGCTGGAGACTCAGCCTCATCCCACTGGTCCCTGGAGTACCTGCCAATACACAGGAATTATTTTACTTGGGTGCCTGGACTGTGACAAGTGACCCACCACTGCTCTGCTCAGCTCTGGGGCTGGGGGTGTCAGGCAGCTATCACCAGCTTGGTGACACCTCTGGCTGAACCCACCATAGCCTTTTGCCTCAAGAAGTTCTCAGCCATTGCTCAGAGCAGGAGTCAGGGCAGTTGGTACCAAGGTATAGTTCCTGGAATACTTGGTCCTGTATTTGCACCCTCTGATGCACCCTCTGAACATCAATGAAAGAGTCTGGCCCCCTTCTCCTTGACACTCACCCTTTAGACATTGATCCAGTCAGTAGCATGTCCCCTTGTCATCTCTATATGTTGAAAGATCAGACAGGCTTATCCTAATTTGAAACAACACCGAGCACCAGGCAGTCAGCCAAGGAAAATCCCTTATACTTAGATTAGCTTCCAAAATCATGAGCCATTCCAGCATCTGGATGCTGAGAATGCTTCCACGCATTATGTGACCAGTGAGGCACTGCTATAAACTACGAACCTAACATAAATTTCATATACAGACTTTATACAAGACAGCATTCTGAGAGTGAAGCAGAGGCAGGAGGTTGGCTGCCATTCCCTGTTTCTTCAGAAGACACCAAGACTTCCCTCAGATTAAGAGTAGTTCAGAGTTTAGTGTCCAACATTTCTAAATCCAAGCTCCTCATTTCAGCATATTTAATAAAGTACTCCCATAGAAAGAAAAGGCAGAAGATACTTCCCAGCAGTGAGAAAGAACTGACTATTTTTTGCTATTAGCTGTAAACTGAGTTCATCACACAGCACTTAGGAGCAGGTTTTGCTGGCACTACTAGGTTTGGGGAATGGCATATGGCACACCGAGTGATTAAGGCTCCAAACTATACATTTAAGGCCTGCTCATAATGAAGTTCTAGAGAATTTTTCAACTAATGGGAGAATTGAGCCTTCCATAATCTACTGAAGTAGAATACATCATGCATCAGGAGAAGCTCCACAGTAAACAAGCAGTCCAGGTATTTGTGTCCCCTTGGAGCCCAGAAGTCCTTTGGCCCACAGCAGGTCCCTTTCCCTGCCCCAGCATGCAGTGCCAGGGGACGACGAGGCGCAGGCTGCACAGATGGCCAAATGCTCTGAGTTAAGCAGCGTGATCTCCCCAGTGCCCACCTCCTGCATCCTGACAGCCACGCAGCATGGCTGCCTGCTTCAGACAATGAGCATTTCTCATCCTCATTTTGTGTGCTTTTCAAAATGTTGTGGAAATGACTCCATCCCAGGAGCCTCGCTCTCGCACCGCAGTGTCCTGCTCTCTTGGTTTTCATGGGCAACTTATAAATTCCTGAAAATAAGGAATTTTCATGGGAGTGCTGATTCAGCCTGAACTTTGCTGTACCAGCACAGAGTGTATTGAAAGGATAAAATAAAAGGACTTTTACAAACTCCATCTCTGTGTGCCTGATCATTTTCTCTAGGGAACAACCTGGCAAGTAATCTGACAACACCCACCCAGAGAAGCTTTCAGTTTGCCTGTGTGCAGCGCATGCCAATGAGGTCTGGAATAAACAATCCATGCAGCAAAGTGGTGTATTATTTATGCATTGTCACATCCATCTATATAGAAAATTGGCCCTAAATTAAAAAAGCAGGTATCAATATTGCCTACGTGCTGGCTCCTGGGGAAAAGTGTGAGGGAGGAAGGCAAAATTTCAGTAATAAGGGCTCTTTTCCTCCTATTGATGTAAACAAACAGCCTGTGCCATTGGAGCAATGTTTATGCTAGCAAATACTCTGAGGTGCTTCAGGGAAATCAATCTGCAGAGAAAAATAGCCTGGGATAATAAAAATTCAGCATCTCCCCAACTCGAGCCCAGGCCTTGCTGTATGTTTGGGGCTGGGGGTGAAGGGTGAGAAGAGCAACGTGTCAACTGCTAATTTTGCCAGCGCACAGCTGGATATCCTCTGAGCCCTGAATACCAGCTACAGCTTGGTTCAATCAAATTCAAGGGCAGGAGAAATTGCAGGAGGGAAGGCAAGTGGAATTGTCTGCAAGCTGCAGGAATACGTGTTTAGAGAAAACTTCTGCAGTGGAATGAACTGGGAGGGGACCACTCATACAGAAACCAAATGACTTGGCAGGTAGTTTTCCACACTCCTCCTGTGGTTGCTTATCCCTGTTGCAACACAGCCAGGCCAGAGCATGGCAGCCTGGAAAGAAATGTCATCCCCTACCCTGTCACCTCAAGGAGCCTTGTACCATGCAGTGACTGTGATACAGAGGACAGAATTCCTTGCTTCGCTGTAAAAATAGACAGTGGATAAGGCAGAGTGAATCTGTGTGGCTGTTCTGCATTTCAGCCAGCAGGTCAAGTAAAAGCAACCACAGCCAGCTAGCCTTAATTTTGACATCAGAAAAATCCAACCTTTGCTGTAATTTTCAGCTAAAGCTCCTGGCATCCTCTTGGGCTGTCTGTTCCCCTTGCTTTCTGAGCACAAAGGGTTGCAGGCAAGGTGGCCCCTGGGCTACAAGACAGGTCTCAAATCACTCTATAGCTCAGTCAAATGCAAATCTCTACATTTTCCTTTAGCTGTTCTTGAACTGTCCTCCCTGCCTCACAAATCACAGCTAAGTAAACCTTCCCTGTGCAGAAAGGTTAGGGAACTCATTCTGAATGACCCTGCAATCACACTGAGCTGGAGCTGCTACAGGGTGCTGATGCTTCATGGTGCTCACAGTGCCAAAAAGAAACAAAAACCCTAAGAGTCCATCCCCCAAGTACAAACACCCCTGAAATCCTACAAATGCTTTAAATATTGATTTTACTACTAGTGATGTCCGTGAAACTTCTTGAGCAGGTGGTCTATATATGGTATAAAGCTCAGGTTGGGTATTCCCTGAGGTCTGATGAACACAGCTGCACCACTACTCTTCATCTGGAAAGAGTTGCTAGATAGCAGAATGGTGTGAAACAGCTGAAGAGACTTACCTTCTCAGAAGATAAGACAGAGAAGATTTATCTTCTGTGACCAAGAGGCCATGGTGCCTCTGTGGAGCCAGTTCAGATCAGCGACTGATCCAGCTTTTGCTTGATCATTCAACACTTGCAGCTCTGCAAATCTCAGGAGATTTCAATCACACACATCCTTATGAGATCTTTCAGTTATGACATGATGAAAGGCAAGACTGGTGCTGCTTCCAGTAGTGTCAGAACTCATGCCCACCAAGACCCTTTTATTACCAAACCTTGAGAGAAACCAGATATATCCGGGGAGGGGAGAAAGTGTTGTGTTAGGCAGAAATGATCAAAACCTTCTTTTCAAACTTCAAACTTATTTTTTGTACCAATTATGAATGAAGATTGAAGGTGGCTTTTCTTCTATTGATTGAAGAAAGGAATGATGGGCAAAACTCACAGTGAAAAGGACGTGAGACTTTTACAAAGGTGCTCAGATATGATTGATTCTTATTGCTGAGATTCAGAAAGCTACAGCAAATCCATACAAAGGATAGGGAGGGTTTTTCAGATCTCAGACATCATCAAAGTCACCAATGTGTGCTACTTCTTTTTCAACATGAAAAATCCACAGATTGTAAGGAGCCCTCAGACTCCAGCATTTTTTGCTGAACTACTCTTACTATAGATTTTAGATTTCCCCTCACAGTATCTGTCCTTCGTTTCATCATCCTTTTCACTGTAACAGAAAAGGAAGAAGCAGGAGACCCGCAACATAGAGTCTTGCCACTCACGGCACTTTGTAAAGTCTTCTGAGTATATTTAGAATGGAAGAAAGAAAGAGACTTTTGATAGTCAGGAAAATCTTACACAGTCCTGGTCCTTAGGCTAGGTTTGTGCTAAGGGCTGACCAGCTCTGGAAGTCTACCACTAATCAGATACAATTCCAAACTAGGCCCAGATCCAAATCTTGACCAGATCCAGTTTTCAATTTGAATGCCTCTGTGCTGGTTTGAGGCTAATTGGAATATTTTAATAGAGAAAACTATATTACAGGCTGTGAAAGGAAAAACAATGCTGATGTCTACTACACTCATAGGCTTGCTGAGATGTTTAAGAAAAAGTACTTAAAACAAAGATAAGTCAGTGTCTCTGGGGCACAGCATCTCAGGTGGTCTAGCTTCTGGCTTCTCCTCTCTGCTGAGTAACTTCATTAACCACTTTTCTTCTAACCCCCCCCCCGCCCCNGAGCTGTAAATAGAGCTTCAGTCCTTAACTTCCAGCCAGCTGAGTTCTAGTCTGGGTCATTTTACAAAGGGGGGGGCGGGGCACAGAGAACTCCCAAACTGTCACAGCCTCACAACCTTAAATTTTATTATGTGGACACTTTTCATTAATGTGTATCTCAAGAAACCAAAGTTTTCTTTGGCCAGTCATTTCTCCAGCACCCTGTTAGACTCTCATACCCACACTGACCAGGAACAGGTCCAGCAAAACTCACACAGCAACTGAGTGAAGGCAAAAGCAGGCTCTAGCCCCACTGCCTGTGGAATTGATATGGCAGGGCTGTGACACAGCTTCCTTTGTTTGTTTGGGGTTTTTTGGGTTTTGTTTGTTGTTGTTGTTTTTTATAAAGTTTTGCAGCCAGTCCAGTTTTAGAACCAATTTGGTTTTCTGCAAGTCTTCTACTCAACCAGTCTTCTGGCCCTTCCCTTGTACCCTCTGGAAATAAGTGCTAAAACCAGTCAACTGTGGAGAGCAAAAAAGCAAAGGTTTTCATAATACATTTCTCTCAGACTAGATTTACAAACTAGTTACACAGCCCTTCAAAAGATCAAAAGGTATTATAAATTAAACCAAATTTACAGCACAGCGCAATTCTTGGATGGATAACTGGATGAGCCTTGACTAGCTATTGGCCTGTAATCTGAAGTTGTGTCCAACCTGAGCAACAGCATTTGTGCCCACAGGCATCACTTCTAGTGGTAACCCTTGAGCTCACCTTGGTGGAGATGCTTGGAATCAGGACTGGCCACAGGAAGCTGCCAGCTAATCCTTCCACATGGATTTCACAGATGGTTCAATGTCACCACCCCCAAGGATCCCACTGCATTTCACTGGTTTTGCTAAGGGGACAGTAATGACAGAATCACTGGCCAGCAGGCGATGCCGCAGGCATTTGCTCACTACTTTTGATCCTGCCTCCAAAGCTCTCCTCAGATGATTTCAACTTTCCCACTACTCAGGTTCTTTAAATTACATCCCACAACATCAACACAAAAGTGTTGAGAAACGAGTGCGATAAAGCTAACTTGCCTAGCCAATGCTTGAGAATATTTTATCTCCTTAGTGCCTAATAGTAAAATTAAAACCTAAGAGAGTTTCATCCCTTCCAGCACATTCAGACTGTATTTCTTTTCCTGTTACCTTGGCTATGATCCAAGGCAGGTGATATTTAATTTGGGTGACAAGGAATAACAAAGGAGGGGTTTTTTTTCTGCTGCTGGCAGTCTGGTGATCACTGCAAACCCATGGAGAGAGCTCTCCTCTTCCTACATCTCTGGAACATGTCTGCAGCTTCTGCTTTCCCAATCCCAACCTCACAGCAATGCAGGAGCCTCTGAGGGGCACAGCCCCTGCACAGGTAGGCAGCACACACCTGAAATGGAATCGCTGCAATCTCCAAAGTTTTCTGGAGGGTCTGGAGAAGGGCAGAACCCACGCAGGTCCCAAGGGTGCTGTATTCCTCCTCAGGAACCAGGGATGCCCACCAGCCTGTCCAAATGCTTGCAGCAGTCAGCCTCCCCCAGCAGCTCAAGATCTTTCATTCCAGTATTTATCTGCAACATATACTAGCTCAGACTATTTAAAGCAATCAGAGATTTACATCAGGAGACTTTAAATATAGAAGTAATTCTGTGTAAACTCTTGCCTTTATTGCAGCAAGGAGAAGGGAGGGAAAAGCCTTTCCTCTTTTAGACTTGGCAGGAAACAAGCAGTTAAATAAGTGAATACTATAAAATGAAAATCTTAAAGTGATTACAAATATGAAAGGAGTGAATACCAAACTGAAACAGCCGTTTAATCAAGATAAAGTGCAGAAATCCAGCAATTGGCCTCTTTCCATGATCCTGTAGAGCTGTGCAAGGGAGGCGGATGCTGCAGCACTACCAATCTCAGCTGCTAGGCTGCTGAATGGATACCACAACATCTTCCATCCTTTGCAGCTTCTCACATGCAAAATACCTTCGTTTATAGATCACCCTAGATGAAAAGTGGCTTTAATTATTTAAGAGCTGAAATAAAGAGGAAAATGTAATTGCTTTCTAATTGCTGTAATAATGGCAGGAAGCTGCACTCTGGTTTAAATACTGAAAGGTGAAGATTAGGACTGTTAAGATGCCTTTCCTTCAACCACAGCATCCTTGTATTTTGTGCCAGCCCTTCCTCACCCCATAGTCGGTCACACCAACGTATGCCAGGTTTATTTCTAAACTCCTGAAATGGTTTGGTCTGTTAGTCAGTGATATCTAGAAACTGGAACTTTTTACCATAAGTAACTTTAGGGTAGAGGGATTTTCTTGTAATGTACCAGTACCAGACTTCTCAGCTACTGCTATCTGCTTACTCCAAGCATCTGCAGACTTGAGAGTGGTGACGGCAGTGGGAGATTGCAGGGATGATGTTATATGGTGGGGAAATCACACTAATGGATACCTTCCACTGCCTGACAGACTTTATGGCTCTGGTGGCCCCTACCATGGGGAAGCTTGAGTTGGTTTTCCTTGTTGCGTGCAACTGACAACCAAAACCACCAGGATTTTGGAATAGGAGGGGGGATTTGCTTTCTCCTCACTGTACTTTACGTGTCCTTTATTTTAAAGTATAGGTGGGAACAAATCCAGTCAGCCAGCCACAGCAGTGAGTGTAACCTCACTAGGCAGCCTTTGGCAAGGAAGCTCCAAGACCTGACCTTGGCTGACACTAACAGCACTTTGGAAAGCACGAGAGCCACTGCTCGATACCCAGGTACTACATCCACATGTCTCAGCTGAGTTTTCCCTTCTGCACAAGGAGGTCTGCTTTTGTTGCCATCTCTGCCACTACAGATGCTTTAATTCCTCACACCAGCTCTCTACCACAAACCAGACTGCTCTCTCCTGCACACGGTTCCTCCTGTGACTACACCACCCAGCAGTATCAAATCAGACAGAATAAGCTCAGGAAAGGAAAAGATGCAAGTGGAATACAGAGTGAGGCTTGTGCCTTGGTATGCCAGACGTGGGCTTGAGTCAACTCCAGATGTGAGCTGAACAATAGAAAAAAAATTTATCACCTTTTCAACTACATGGAGGGATGTCCAAACAATTGCTTTCAGTGAATGATTTCAGGCAGTCATTAACCTCATACAGAGAAAATAACACACATAAATGCACAGGCAACTCTATTGTGAGCAGAAAAAGTTATCAAAACAGTTTTTAAGACACAATTTAACATATGGTGTGAAGTGAACTTCAAGATCATTCCCTCTTGCAATTGTCTTCTTCATTGGTTGTAATGCTCAATACAAATTCAGCGCTGGTGGAGGTTATGCAGCATTTTCATTATCAGTCCAAAGACAGGCCTCAAGGTTATAAAGCTGTTATTATTGAGGTAGCTTGGTTTTGCTGAAAGAATCATTAAATCAAATTGCAAACCAAAATGGATGCAAATTCCTCTATTTATTAACTAATTGCTCATTAAAATAAACTAGGTATTGTCTATGCCTCAGCAGACTCCTGCCCTATATGAGACTGCTGTAGGTTGGACAGACTCACTTTCCACCAGGAAAGAAACAAGAAGGGAACTGTAAGTCACAACAGGGCCTCTCCAGGTGTCTAGGAGACTTTCAGCCCTGGTGATGCTGAAGGCCTGAGTCAACCCTTCTGTGCAAAAGTGCCACCTGAAAAACAGCACAAAAGGTTGCTCCAGGATGAGATAAAGCTTATTGAAAAAAGGTCTGGCTAAGTTAAACACAAGAGTAAAGTAAATATTATAGACATTCTTCAGCCCTGTGTAACGCGAATACACATAGTTAAGGCTGAATTGCAATTTGCATTCAGAAGTAGGGAGAAATTACTCTAGTTCACATTTCAGTGAATGAAATTCATCTAATGAATTAGCATATGTTGCGGTGAGACAATTTCTAGTTTTGGAGGAAGCCAAATTCTGTGCACAAGGCTTTAAAGTATTTTCTGTTTTTTGCAGAAATACTCTCAAATGCTCCTTCCTCAAACCGTTGCCTCTCTCCCCACCAGGGAGTCCTGCTCAGGGGAACCCCCAGATTCCTGTTACAACATGGAAATTCTGTGCAGCCTCCTAACATTTTTCTAAGCAGGGTAAAGATCAGTGAGGCATCTCAACAGGAATATGCAGTTGTTCTGAGGAAAGGGGTTGGTGTGGGGCCAGGTCAGGAGACGAAGGGGCAGGAGCCGTGCAGAGTGAGCTGAAGCCTGTCCTAAGTAGAGGGATAGACTGACACATCCAGAAATTGTTTTCCTCAGGAGCCTGGTGTCCCTGAAAGGCAATGATGCTTTATGCATAAAGCATCCTGTAACTCTGTTTACCACTGGATGTACTTCCGAACTCCTCAGTAAGGAGCCAGCCAGCACAGCACCTTGGCAGCAGGGCATGCTGTGAGCTGCTCCAAGCTGTGTGGACCCACAGCTGCTCCCCTCTCTCCTACCCTGCTTCAGCTTCATGCTCTGCTCCTTGCAGGACAGCTTTGGGACACATGATAGGGTTTCAATCTCATTATTCATTGGACAGATCAGACCTGGATATAGCACTGAATAAATCAGAAGTAAACAGGGAAGATGGTTCCAATGGCCACATGACCTTGAAACCCCAAACCCATGCTTGTGGTCCTATGTCAAATTTAGCTCCCCAACAAGAAACAGCTCTGCCACTGATTTAAAGATGCTTTGAGTACAGGTGTGCTGGTTTGAGCTAATTGGAATATTTTAATAGAGAAAATTATACTATAGGCTGTGAAGGAAAACAATGGTGATGTCTACTTCACTCACAGGCTTACTGAGATGTTTACAAAAGAGAGAAGAGTGTCTCGAGTGGGCAGTCTGTGTCACGGGGCAAGCAGCTTCTTGGGCTCTCTAGCAGCTCTGGCTTCTCCTCTCTGCTGAATAACTTCACTAACCACTTTTCTTCTAATCCTCCCCAGCCGATCNTCATCTCTTAACTTCCAGCCCGGCCGAGTTCTACTCTGGGTCATTTTACAAGTGTGGGGGGCCAGGGAACTCCCAAACCACCACAACAGGCAAGATTTTCTCCCTGTGCACGCAGCTTAGACGCTGTGGCCGGACAGATCTTCTCTGCTGGGCTGCAATGATAAAGGTGCTGCAAGAACCCCTGAAGTACTTTTCATAACACCTTTAAGCAATAAATCACCTGTAGCAATTGGAACATTTTCAGGGTCATCCCAAAATAAGGTGCTGACATGATCTAGCATGCTGCAAAACTAAACATAGTCTCACAAAACCAAGCATTCTCACAAGGTATTTTTTTTATTTGCTCCTTCTTCAAATATGTATTAAAAAAAAGCACACCTTATTGTTACCATTAAAAATTCAGCACCTCTATTGTCTAAGCCATCAAACCTATTATGAACAAAGTGCTAACATATTTTAAAGTAATGAACCAAGCACAGTATCTAACAGTGAGGCCACTGTATTGTTCTTGGCAAGTGGAGTAGAAGGATGAAATTAAATTTGTGACAAGGGACATCATTCAATTTGAATATCAGCTCTATTAAACAGAAAATAGTGAATGCATCAGCTCCACAACACCTCTGATGATAGCACACTGAGGAAAGTATTTGGTAGGGTCAGTAGGTAAAAGCTAAGTAGAATAATTCTCCTCGTTGCTGCCTTCCCAGGAAGCTCCAGAAGCAATATGCATTTACAGGGAAATTTAACTGAGCCTGTAGAAATTTCTTCTGTGAGAATTTTCCCTTCTTCTATGGTAGTTGTTTGGGTTTTCTTTTCAGTTTCAGATTATGAAAGTGATTATTCACAGGGGAAAACAGCATTGTACAGATGCCACTGTGCAAACAATAACTTTCAGAGGAGTAAAATATTATCATCAGAGAACATGGCAATTTGATTTAAAAGTGAGCAGACAGGGAAATGTGACAGCAAGAGAATAAAGACTAGCTCTCACCTGGTGAAGCCACCTGTGGTGCTGACGTGGGCTGATTGTGCAGCTACTGCAGAGCCTCCTGCTGTGCTCACCAGCTTGTGTGCTATCTCTGTCATTTGCAGAGGACACAGTGGTCTGCAGCAGGTTAACCACGGCAGAGATGAAGTTAGCCCCAACTTCCCCTCTGCTAAAGCTTCCTTGAGGTTACATGAAGCCCATTCTGCTGAAGGATAGTCATGCCAATATTCCTGAAATTCAGCTCCCTCAGCTCAGAAGTTTATGTCTCTTTCTAGAGCCCTCTTCACCTCTCCAGGGTTCCACTTCTGAGGAAACTGTTCAAACTCTTCAAAACTCTGTTCCAAGCTCAGCCTCTGCTGGTGACCCTACTCTACAGCTCATACACCAGGCTAAGGGCATATTATAGCCTGTCCACTGATGATTTCAGTAAAGGCACAGGGGAGAACACTTTTACAGAACGCATCATCAAACTGGCAGTGGCCTCATTAAGCAGAGGGCACCTTGGTCCCCGGAGGTGCAGGGAGCAGTGCGTGGGCCATTAGTAAAACCAGGGCTGTCCAGGACACAGGCTGCTGTGGGGCTTACAGCAGGACAAGCCTCAGTGCTCTGGCAAAGGAGGAGGCAGAGAGCAGGGAGGTTAATTAGCTCATACTTTTAATTAATTTGCCATGCCTAATAGGTGCTGCAGATAGAGTCCTGAAGTCTTACTTCTCTGACAGGGTAAATTTATTACATGTCAAATGGGCAGCATATGCTTTCCCAACCAACTGTGCCCACATGGGCACAGGATCCCTGTGAGCTGTGCTTAACCTGGAGAAGGTATTTCAGTCTCCAAGGCTCATCTTCTCCTTTTCAGATTGATTGTTAATCGGATTTCAGACAGGTTTCTCTTTACTCAACCGTGACGTGCTCTGCATGTGTTTGTGTGTGTTTCTTTGCCTGTGTGTGCATGCAGTGCTGTGATTTCTTACTGCTGGAAACAGCCATGTTTGAGTCTGCCACCTTTTTTTTTTCCTTTCTGCTCCCTCTTTTGGAAAGGAGCCAAGGAGCTGCTGACCCTCTGTGGTGATTCCTGCCCTCGGCTAGAGCTGCTGGGGGTGCAGGACCTGATGCAGAACTCCTCCCAGGTCCTGCCAGCATCCGTTCTGCACTGCCAATATCAGTGCTGCTCCTGCCAGAGTGAGACCGCAGCTGCGCTGTTTAAGCCCTGATTGCCATCCTCCCAACACACAGGCACTTGCTTAGTTTAAAGCATGAGAGGTGTCTCACCAAACATTAAAAGATGTACAGGGACTTAAAATTAATCTTTTGCACAAACATCTGCAGGAGCAGGCTTCTGCTCCACAGTCAGCACAGCCTGAGGAGGAACACTCTGATATTCCCTAAATTGTCACCCGCCCCACTCATCAGAGTTCTACTACAAAACAGCAGAGTTTAGTCCCAGAAATTTATCAGCTTGCCACACTGAAATGTCTGCCATGCTTCCCAGTGGCTGAGTTATTGTGCTTGCTTACAGGTAAGTCCATGACACCCCAGATTGTATTTTAGCACTAGGCAGTGTTCGTCACATCACTGAGGTTAGAAATCCAATGTCAAGTGAAGAATGCTATTTCTGTTTCTTCCTTGCTGCTTGAGGGGAAAGGGAGGAGAAAGAAGAGGAGAGAGAATCAGACATGAATGCTTCCAACAACAATTAATAGCAAATTTGGGCAGCATATACAAAGGTCTCTGTGGCATCCATGCAGAGGAGCTTGTTCAAGTTAGAAAGCTGGCCTCTGAGACTGTTGAATCAGCTCGGAATATTGATGTGATTAACAATGATTTGGTTTGGAAATCGATGCGAAGGAGATTGTTTGCTTGCTTTGTCCAATTTAGTCCATGACATACTGGCTTCAATACAGGGAGAAATTCAGCTGAAGCAGGAAGGGGATTTTGAGGAGGGGTGGTGTGGGGTGTGTTTGTTATTTTATCAGACATCCGTCTGGATTCTAGCTGGTGAAAACTTGAGCATTCAATCAAATGTTTTATGTGTATCTATAATAATCTGAACAAAAGAACAGCTGACAGCTCATGATCATTTAAAGATAGAGCAATTTCTACTTAGCAATCTTGTGACTGCATTTTCTGTAGCTACGTGCAAGGCTTCCTAATCGTTATGTGGGGTTTGTTGCAGTTTGGCTGCAAATGAAACACTATGAATTTACAGGAAACCCAACATAAACACTAAGCCTTTAAGAGGAATATTAAGATGCCATTCTCCTGGGTCGAAGAGAAAAGAGGCATCATATGCAGAGCTGTTAAAGGTTGCCAGGTCTAAGTTGTTGGGCTTATTTTCTAACCCTAGGAGGAATGATAATTCATCACAGATAATTTGTATTAGAAAGGAGAGAAGCATTATCTTAAACTTCAGTCATATTAATTTGTCTCTTCCACTTTAGCTCCAAGGAGCTCCTTCTGCCAATAACTCCTGGGAGCACTGAAAGAACCCCTGGGTGAAATTTTTGTGGTGTGGGCTGGGAAGTAAACGACCAAGTAATTGATACATGGTCTCTCCTAACATTAATATGACTTTTGAAATATGTGAAAGAGCTCAGTGATGAAATCCCAGATCCTATACAAGGGTCACATTCTGCCAGATTAATTTTGCTGAGTAGCCACTTGCTCCACAGAAACCACTGAAAAAAAAATAGCACAAAGAAGAGAAGTAAATGACACACAAAAGCTGAAAGTGGTAATCTTAGCACTGCCCTTGGAAAATTCATCCTCCTTAAAATCAGCAGCTTTGTCAGCTATGATGCAATTACCTCATCACTCACTGTGGGAAATTGAGGCTTAGTCATCCTGTCTCACTCCACTCCAACAGGTTACTCAGATTTCCATGAAATGCTTGGTCTCTCCACTTTGGAGCTGGAAGACTCTTCCTGGCTTGAATCAAGATCAGGTGTCCAGCACTCAGTCATCTGTGAGCAAGGCATGTTAATAGAATACATCAGTAAGATAGTTCTGACTTTTGCGCAGATCCTCCCCACAGCCTGCCAGCAGTACAGGCTGAGAGGACATGTGCTGTACCAGGCAGCTCTGCCTACAGAAACCAGAGGTGGTTGCTGATTCCCTTAATCCCTCACAGCTTCCAAGGCAGCACTTCTCTTGGGTTCAAACAGAGATGTTAAAGGCTGTTACCTCTGCTGCTGGATTTCTTTTGGGCAGACAGCTGAGAACTGGTTTAACAGTGCAGAAAGGAGCAGGACTGACTACGTGGCTTACTAGAGTCACCGGTATCTTGGATAGCCTCTGCTGAAACTGCTCACAGACCTTGACCTTGCTATCCTTCAGACCAGTTTCTTCACAGCTACCACTTTTAAGGACTAAAGCTTTAACCTCCCCAGAAAGTACTCCCCCTTCTAATCCAGTCCTTGACCTGCTAGGAACAAAGTACCTCCTTCTGACACAGCAAATCACATCGGCAACATTACCATGACAAATTAGGCATGCCCATGTAGGGCTGGATTCCCTTGACAAAAGAGTCTCACTGGCAAAAGAAGCCTCAGTGCCTTTAAGCAGTGGGATCACTGCAGCTCTGCTTTTTGTGCCAAGACATGTTTCCCTTTCGAACAGCTCAGTAAAGTTGAAATAACTACAGACCAAGGGAGGTGCCAAAATATCAGCTTATAGAAGATGCTCTGGTGCTTAGAAGAGATTAACACAGTTCACATACAAAAGCACTGAATGGAAACGTTGAGTTACTCTATATTTGGACTTTGGGCAAAACCAACATAATCCAAAGAAAAGGAGGAGAACAATCTTGCAATGGCAAATGCTATCAGCAGTGAGCCTGAGCCCAGATCACAGCAGTTAGCAAGGTAAAATGATTACAGCAAGTTTGGGCTGTGAGCCCCTCAGATGTTAGAGGTTTTTCTCTAAACTTTTCTCTGCAACTAAATTCTTCACCCAGTAGACAATCTGAGTAATGATTCAATTCACTGCAGCCTCCTCTGTGAGTCATTACTAAAGCAACTGTTAAACAAAGGTTAAGCATTTTAAAGAAATGGCTCCACCTTCTGAGAATGGATGCAAACCCCTGTTGGTCCCAAGTAGACATTCAGACAAAAGGGACTTCAATTCTCACAGCTCAGATCCATGTACATCCAGTGATGCGTGTTTTTATTTCAGCACTTCAGTGCTACCCTTTAACCTCTTTGTGCAAGACTAAAGTGAGTCTTTAACTTTCTGTCATATATTTGTAATATTTATTAACATTAAAAAGACCTAGATTATCTAGGCAGTGCCTATAGCTTTTGAGATACAGAAAATACCCCTACCATTAAATTTATCAACCAATGGGAGTATATCTACAGAACTGACAGGAGATGAGACTGTTCTCTCTCCTGTGCCAGGAGAATTTGTGGTACTTCTGAGCATTGTGGAAATGCAGCTCAACCCACGGGAGGGCAGCGCTGGGTGAACTGTTTCTATTTCTGTAATGTGCTCTCCTAGCAAAGCACCTGAAGAGCTGCCTCTATCTTTTTTTTTCATCACTGTAGATAGAGAGTGGCAGATGTACAGTATCAGCCCTCACAGCACACCATACCTCCATGGCAACAGGGTCTTCTAGCCTCTGTGCCCAGTCTGAGACCACTAAAACCCACAGTACTGCACTCAAAGGTCTGCTCCCATAAGGATGCTCTGCACTGGGCCTTGGTTCAGACTACAGCCCTGGAAGTAATTGGCTCTGCAGCTCAGTATTAAGCTCAGCAGCTGTCTAGGCTTCTACACAGGCCCAGTTGTACTTAATTCCAACAACATTTGAAACTAATGCCACCACTGCTTGTAATGCAATAATAGCTGAGCCATATCCAAACTTGGTGTGCGTGTGAGATTAACACTACAGAGGCTTGAGGCTCACCTATTATGGTGTTTGCCCTGTTGTTCTCACAGACATCAGCACTGCTGACAAAAAAACAAGCAATGCATTTTAATAAATTTGGAGAGCTGTATTTGGATTCCCAAGTAGCTCTGCAGGCAGTCCGATGAAAGGGAGCTACATGCTGCTGCAAACCAGGCTTCCTTGGGAAAGAGGGAAGAAGATGAAGCAAATGTTTCTGAGGTTCAGATGAGCAATCTTCTGTGTAAACAGATAATCCCCGAAGCAAAGGCAACTGCAGAGCTATTTTGATTAAACAAGCCTGGGATCACTCAATTTCTTCTTCTGCAAAGTCCAGGAAAGGAATGGGACAAACTCCCAGTGCCAGTCAGTGGAAGTAAAGGTTTTGAGAATGCTCTTACTGACTTTACTCCTCGTTCCAATACTACCTCTAAAGTCTTAGCTAAAACTAGGATTCTCAAAGCAAAACACCTTCTCTTTCACAATTTCTACCTACAGAATCATAGATTCATTCTCCAACTCTACCAAACCATGTCCCTCAGCACCACACCTTTGCATTTTTAAACAGCCTCAGAGATGGGGATTCAACCATCCACCTGGGGATCCTGTTCTAGTGACTGAGAACCCTTTCTGGGAAGTTTATTCTAATGTCCAATATAAACTTCCCCTGTTGCAACCTGAAGCCATTTCCTTTCATCCTATCACTTGTTCCTAGGGAGAGGAGACGTTGGTCACCTCACAACAATCTCCTTTCAGGTAGCTGCGGAGAATGAGAAGGTCCCCACTCAGCCTCCTCCAGATTAAACAATCCCAGTTCCCTCAGCCACTCGGCATAATACCTGTTCTCCAGAACCTTCTTCAGCTGCACTGCCCTTCTCTGCACACACTCCAGAACCTCAATGTCCTTCCTGTAGCAAGGGGCCCTCGGTTGGCAAAGGTTTCCCCCCTAAAATGCTTGGCAGACACTTATTTCACTAGATGCCCACACTGCACTTGGCACTCCTGTCCCTATCCCTTCACCTCCTCTTCTGAAACCAAGATTCTTTGAAAAGCAGAAGTGCATCAGCTCGGCCCCAGGCTGGACTACATCAGGGTCGCTTTCAGCGCCAGTTTGCCGGTGCGGTGCGGTGCGGCGCGGCGCGGCGCGGCGCAGAGCAAACAGGGCTCGGAGCGGCGAGGCGCAGTCGAACGCAACGCTGTGCTGAGCGGTGTAGGCGGTAGGGAGCGCAGCGGTGCGGATGTCAGCGCTGCGGGCGCTCCTCCGCCGCTCTCAGCAGAGTCTTTGCTGTTACGCTTCTGCCCCCTAATGGACAAAAAGAGCTCCGTACCTTCTGCTGCTGTTCCCGAGGAGAGGGAGGAAAAGCCCCGCAGCGCCGACTCCCTGGAATTCTCCCCAGTCTGGCTGCGGCTCTGCACCGCTCCCCCTGCACAAGTAGGCGAGGGCCAAACGCGCCGGGAACACTCCAGTGCCGCTGAGGCGGCAGAGCCAGATGGCAGGAGACAGAGCTCAGCAGGCTCCTATAAATATTTGTTCTGCTCAAAGAAATAGGCACGTTTTGGGTGTCTCAGCCAATTTGGAGGTGTTTGCACCAGAGAACTAGGCTTTATCACAAGATTTCTTGAACCTCAAAAGGGGTTTGTATACAGCAGGTTTATTTAACCAGAAGTTCAGAGCAATTTTTTCTCCTCCTCTTTTTCTTGAGGATGCAAGCTGCAAGACTCAGGAGAAAGAGAAAAATCTGTGTGGGAAATTAAAGCCAAACAGCAGAAATAGAAGGCCAGAGCTTGCTCAGTGTCCAGACAGGATGGAGGGATGAAACTCTACCTCAGAAAATTATAGAGACTCATTGCAAAGCTCCTGACCCACCAGATTCAGCTGGAGACCTCCTACAAATCCATGGAGAATAACAGGTCTAAGAACTGGATCTGTTTGGAACACTGCGCTGTGGCTCCATAAAGCAGCCAGATGAGCAACAGACAGATTTTTAAAGTACTCTTATAAGTATCCGTGTATTAGTTTCAATGTAAGAGCTTGTCATGCCAGGTCTGCCAGGCCAGAGCAGTGCTAGTGGCCACAAGCTGCCTTGGCACCCAGAGCACTACCCGGAGAGTGCTGAGGATGTGGAGTGGCTCTGTGGTTCCTTCAAACAGCTTTTGAAAGCAGCTTCCAGCAGCTGCAGCTCATGTTTTAACTTAGTCAATTCATTCCAGTTGTGAGCTGCTAAAATTTCTTTCCCTGTTTGGGGGGGGGGACGTTTCTCAGTGGGAAACTACAGAACAAAACAAACACTGTTGGTTCCTTTCAAATTGCGTTTTTAATTCCATTCTAATTCTAGGCATGCTGTAGCATCTCACATAGCTTCTTGACCGCCTTCTTGCAAGTTTAGCTAGTTGGTTTTCTTCTTCAGCCAGAAAAGCTTTGGCTTGTGGTGCAACTGCTTCTGGACAGCATCCTGAAGGAGATGGTCTTGACACTATTTCAGTCCATGTTTTGGTCCTGATCCTGCCATATCCACACCACACAGAATGCAGTGCAGTGAGGTCCTGTGTCTGTGTGCTGCATGTGGCACTTTCCAGAAAAGGCAGAAGAGCTGAGCAGATGATTCTCTGCATAAGATCCAAAGGAAGAGAAGATGGACATGCCTGGGTGATGTTTCTGCAGCCCTATACCTTGAGCCTCTTTCAAGCTGCACTGGTTTATAGCAGACCTCACTGGAACTTAGTGAAGTCACACTCAGTGAAGGGCACACCTCAGCTGTCCTCATTCCTGCAGTCACCTCCATGTCAAAGGCATGCAGGGCTCTGCCGATCCTTTGATATTTGGTTATTCTATGACAGTGAAATCTTACAACATAGAACTGCTAAAACCTAAATCAGCCCCAAACCCAAGCCCTGCGTCTTGCTGATGTCTATTAATGCCTCTCAGCACATTGCATGGTCTAGACTAGAGGATTCCTTAAAGTCCTGCCCAGATTCCATTCCTTTGATCCATCTCTATTCTCTAACCAGAAACTTCCCATTCCAATAGCAATACAATCCCAACCCCTTTGGCAGCTTTTCCGATCTCCATTAGGAGATCAACAACCCTGAATAAAATGTAGTTGGTTTAGAGCAGTCAATGGACTGCAAAGTTTCATCATTTCATTTAATCTCTTCTGCAGTAGTGTAGTTTCCCCTTCTAGATCCCTGCCTAACAGGTGTATATTCTTCTGTGTACTGATCCTGTCTCATCTGATCACAGTGAGAGAAGTGGCATGTGAGTTAGACACTGGATGTCCATTGTGCTTGGAGGAGAGTGGAGACATCAGTTATCCAAGATGCAGAATGGGTGAGCTGGAGGGTGTGGAATGTTTCACCCCTCTTTGCATGTTTTCTCATAGATATGTGTCGTGGTAGGCCTAGGTAAGCCAAATTGGGTTTATACCTTTCCTGGCTTGCCCAGACATATTTTTCTGCTTTCCTCCTGCTGTTTTGGGGGAGAGCAACGGCGGGAAAAGGGACAAAGGGCCTGGCGCCACTGAGTCTGGGGTTCCTTGCCTGACCAGACCCTGTGGTAAACAGGGTGCACAGGGCAGCCTTGTGCAGGGCCTGTGTTCTTCCCCGAAGAAGGGTGGAGCAGGCCTATGGTTCCACCTAATATGGGCAAATCTTGGCTAACTGCCATTTCATTGGCTGTCCAGTGTCCAAAGGGCATTGATCTCGGGCTGTATTGCATAAAAGGGAGGTCAGCAGAGAGCCTTTGCCTTTTGCCTTTCGCCTTTCGCTAGCCTTTAGCCTTTGCCATTACACGGTGTGCCGTGCCCGTGCCCGTGCCTGTGATACCGCCATGCCTACACGCATTTGGCCTGCACCGCCAGCGTGACTGGAAGACGTCCTGCCTATACCTGAAAGCCTTCTGCCCAGACGGAAGCCCTGGAGAGAATATCATCCAGAGAACCAGGAACAGGTCAGAGATCGTCTGCCTCCTTCCCCAGAAGCCCAGGGGAGACTCTAAAGCCGCTGACGGCTACCGACAGTAACCCCGCCTTGGGTACTGTCAGATAATAATTTTGTGGGTAAATGCCAAAGCCTCTTGTAATTATTAATAGCCTTCTGCCCTAAGCAGAAAGTTGTTCTTTATGTCCTATGCTTACCTAGTGAGCAAGCGGTATACTGACCGCAAACCCTTCTCTTCAGCTTATATCGAGTTTAATTAATGCTATATATTAATAACTATTCCAGATCCTGTTATAACCTGTACATAGTTTCCATAAAGTTGCTAAGAACCTGTTAATAATATTATTAAATGGTGATGGGGGTGATGCGAGTTCTGAATATTTAATATTAATAAACTTAATATTTTTATATATCGTCTCGCATTAATTAATTTACCCCATCCCTTTACAATATGCTGTGAGAAATATGATCAATTCAACTCTTTTTTTCCTGCAGATCAAAGAAACACAAAAATCCTCTTGGTGCCATGGTTTAGTGAATTAGAAGGGTTAGGTGATAGGTTGGACTTGATGATCCTAGAGGTCTTTTCCAACCTGGTTAATTCTGTGATTCTGATTCTGTGATTCTAATTCTTTGATAACACCTCCTCAGCTGGCTCATCATAACCTATTGCAAGGCATTTCCAAAAATGAACAGTTCACTGTACAGGTCAGGAATAATCCCACCAGTACAGACAAAAGGTGCCAATGCTCACTTACAGAAGCCTGTGCTAGCCAAGAAATGTGTCTGGCCTCACGTCAGGCATCTTCTTGTGCAAACCAGTAGCTTCAAACCTCACCCAGAGCAATGGGGCAGTCACACACCTACAGCACCTAGAGGCCAAAACCCCCATCACTAGGAGCTAACTTCCTGCCACAGCACTGGGAGCTTCCTAGCAAAAAAGCCCTTGCTGTTACAGCTGTAATTACATAAATCCCTTCAACGTGTTTGTGTCAAAACCACTGATCAAGAAACAGTATTAATTAGACCTAATCCACACTTCGGAGGCAGCAGAACGTATCATCACAGCTCAAGGGGGTTTAGGGCAGCAGAGTGTATGGCTCAGCAAGGCTTCCTTAATTTTATCCTCATGATTTTGAAGGTGTGAATGCACAAAGAAGAGGGAAGAAAACAAAAGAAAAATAATAGCTTTGCAAATTTAACCCTTCTAAGGTGCAGCTACCACACTAAGCTGTCTGTCAAATTAAAACTTCCTGTGACTGTACCTAGACAAACTGAGTACACTCTGGAAGTTTGTACCTTACGTTGCACTATCATGGAGGTACTAAATAATCTAACTGTGAGCACATCTGTTAGCTTCTTTTGGCAAACCTGGCAACTGCACGAGCAAAGGGCTGAACAAGCCACCTGGCTTCTTTACTGTGGGAAGGCAAAGTCTGAGATCCCTGGCAACGCTCCAGCCCCACCAGCCTGATCCCAACACAATGGGTTGCCTTGTCCCACCACTGTGCTGCTACAAAACCAGCTGTCTGCTAGAAAGAACATGAAGCCAGGGGCAGAAAGGAGGAGCAGGCATTTGGAAAATGCCTCAGGTTTTAGACTCTGAAGAGTTAAAGCAACGAGGAAAATCTTACCAAGCAAACAAACAAACAGACAAAAACAAATCACAAAAAAAAAAAAAAAACACCTAAGCAGCAGCTCTAACAACAAAAATTCAGTTCCAAAAATTAATGAGATTTTGATAACGCCCCTTCAGAAATGGAATTCCATTTTAAAATGTACAATGACTAAAATCTTCGTAAATATCCTATTAAGAAACTTCTGGTGCTGTTTTAAAGTTTCAATTGAAATACAGTGCATGAAGGTTGCCATAGCTACAAGCAAATTTTTAAATAACTGTTTTTCATCAGAGCAGCTGCAGTATCATGCAGAAACAAGAGTGAAGTTGGGAAGCTGGAAGGAGTCTGACCATCTTCAAGCTCCCAATCAAGTGACTCTGAGGTTTTCACAAACACAGCTTAGAAACTTATAATACGCTTTCTGCTTTTTAAAGAAAATATTGCCCTTTGTTATTTGGCAGCACCCCAGCAAATGCTGTCAGCACTGCATGAGATCTCAGTCAGGAGAAAAGCTTTGCTTTCATGCTGGAGAAGATAAAAATTTCCATTGCTAAGCCCCTACCATGGTGCAAATTCCCAGGCACTGAAGGATCTGCTGTGGCCTCAGGTCCACTCTGAAGGGCTTTCTGCATAAACTGATTGATTGGCAGTAGTGTGCCTAAAAATACCACAAGAGGAACAGATTTCTGTGCCCAAGAAAAACTCTTCCTTGCCTGAGCCTGCACAGGAAAATGCGGAAAGGAGGAAATGGGAAGAGCAAATGAAGCTGTAAGATATTGGCTGGAGGCATTTGAAGTGGGGGTATGATTTAGATGATCCTCCCTCCGATGGTGTTTAATGATTCATGAGCATCAGGAGGCATTGTCCTCTCCTGTAAGATTTCTACCTGGCAGGAATAGGCAGAGCTCCTTTCTGAGCAGCAGTACAAGCAGAAAATGGGCATTTCTGCACTGTGGGCATCTGTTCAGAGGCGAGCTAGGCTAGGGACAACACTAACAGCCTCCTTTATACTCAAGCCTTTTAACCAGTGATATTAACTATGGCAGATTTCCTAGAAAACTTCAAATAGATTCATTTTGTGTCCTCAGCCAAGTATGTCCCTGTGCCCCAGTCTCTGAAATGAGAATAAATGAAGAATAACATTTCTCACAGGAATACCAAGAGATTTACCTTCAGCACAATAGTAATTGAATTGCTATCTATAGAAAGTGGAAATGCTTGGCTGGGTTTGGGTTCTTTCCTAAACAACAAATTAATGATCATTATTTAATACACTCTTATGAATCTGAAAGGATCATCCCAGTGATGATTATTTTCACACAAATTGGTTCATTTATATATGACCTACTCTTAAGAGGTACCTCCACAACACGGTGCAAGTGCTGCCTGGTAGTTCAGCTGCAGTGCATGAAGGCTTGCAGTGCTCTGCCATCACCTGCACACCAGGCAAGCAACAGATCTATACAGATAAATCTTCTGGGCAATGAATTTTTATTTCAAATCTGATTTCAAAATTTCCTTCACATCTTGAAATTAAACAGCTTCCTATCCCAATGACTGTATGTTTGCTTGTTCCAAAACTGATAGTATTTTTTTTTTCCAGAAGGTAGTAGACAACAAAATTTGCTGGATAAAAGAGAGTGGCAAACAAACAGGAGGAAAGTCAGAGAAAACCTTTAAAACACATAGCAAAATGAAAGTGAAAAAAATAGTGTCCTGGCAGATTCTTCCAACAAATTACATTCTTTGACTAATTTCCCGTATTCATGGCCAGATTGGAAGGGGCTTTGGGCAGCCCAATCTAGTGGAAAGTATATTTGCCCAAGGCAGGAGTGTTGAACTAGATGTTCTTTAGGGTCATTTACAATCCAAACCATTCTGTGATTCCATGATCTGTAAGTACTGAGGCAGAGTAAGTACTATTTTCAGCACAGAAAATTGAAAAAGAAAAAAAGAAGAAAGGAATAGTGCCTCATTTTAGAAACTACAGACTCAGTGGAAGCCTGATGCCACACATCTCAGTTCCTTAGACAGGTAATGGCACAGCCTGCTTCAACTGGCTTTGTCCAACCTCCTCTCCAGGTCAGCAGCAAGAGGTCAGAAAATGGAAAATAAGGCTGATTACCAGAAAGACAACTTAGCAAATATCCTTCAGAATAACTTTAATATAATTTAATTTTTTTAAGTATCTCTTTACCAGTGCAAAAATAGACTAGTATAGCAGAGTAAAGGAGGGATGTCAGTGAATGGAGATTTCTGTACTGGAGTGCATATATCCTGTCAAAGGACACACCTTCTACGGTATCTTTGGCCATTAACTTTTCTGAGGTAGGGTTTTTTGAAATAAAAAAAACCAGAAGATTAAAAAAAAGCACAACCTGCTGTATGGTTCTGCTGCCAGAAAAACAGATTGTGAGTCACTGAAAACTAGTGACCTTAGTCAGCATACTGCACTCCACAGCTTTTAAGCCCTGCTGTTTCTTCTCCAAGGCAGATGAGAGGCTTGTCAAGGCGGTAGTTTCCATATATACACATGCACACTCCTGCTCATGTTAAAGTGCTCTTTCTCCCCACTGTGCAGACATCAAGACTACTGAACCTGACATAAACTCATCATTTTCCTGGAAGCAAAAAAGGGTTGGTAGCCAACAAGATAAGCCACAGTCAGCAACAGCTATCTTGTCCTGGGGTACCAAAGGTGAGCAAGGGCAGAGCCATCTCTAGAGGAGTGCGCAATGTGCAGCTACTCATTTGAAAAGGCCTGAGATTGTTTGTTGAGAATAAATGCCTGTCTGCAGCCTGCACTAACACTTCTCATCAGCATTCACTGGACAAGGCACGCAGAGTATAAAGAAGAAATGCAGAGGCTTAAGGATAAGATGATGTGTGGGAGGCAGCAAAAGGGAGCAGTGTTTAATGCTGAAGGGCACTTTTCTTACCATACCTGCAATGCAAAACAAGCAAACACTTACAGACCTGCTACTGCTGTGGCAGCTCCTTTCTCTCTGTCTGCCTCTGTCCACCCCAGTCTGTGCTGTTTCACCATTTGTTTCCCTTCTGCTTTTGAAGTAGTGAACAACCCCCTCCAGCACTCATAAGCTTTGGTTTTTTTCACCAGACTGAAGCACTGTCTTGAAGCAGGGAGATGGAGTCCCGGGGGTGAGCTAAAAAAAGAGAAAGAAAGAAAAATTTTTTTAAAAAACCCAAAGCACCAAAAACAATTAAAAAAAAATCCCACAATGTAGAGAAAAGCCAAAACCAAAAAAACCACAAAAGAGATGCCCTGAAAAAGGCAGGGAGGGATCAAGGACCAAGAAGACAGGACAGAACATCAGCCAAGGGAGGAGGAGGCAGCTAACCACACAAACAGTGGCAGTGGGTGACACACTCATACCAGAAGAAGGGTGTAGGTATTTGTCCTCATTCGTGTGTTGTGAATAGTAAGCAGAAATCCACAAGTGAAGAGCAGCAAGCATGCAACAGAATTCAGGGCAGCTCCTCCATTTTAAGTGTTTGGACTCCCAGTTTATTCAGCTGCAAAATGTAGGCAGCCTTGCTGGCCTCCAGAGCTGTGCTAGGGGAATGAAGTACATTGATTTATTTGGAACTAGATAAACAGAATAAGAGCTGTGAATAAGGACCAGGAGGTGGCATAGATCAACTTGAAAAAGATATAGAGAGGGCATATCTTTTCAGAATATACTTTACTTGCCCAAATATCAACTTTCAGATCTATAGTGGCATTAAATATGGTTGAATTCACCTGAATGATTCTGTGAAAAGGGAAAAAAAAAGTACAATGAAAAATCAGAAATTCACTCCAAATGGAAACATTTAGAAGACCAAATTAAAGAGATTGGTTTTGTAAATTAGGGAACAGAAGATGAGAAAACCCAGCAGAAGAGATGCAGCTGTAAGAGCTGTGACACTTTCACTTTTGCGGCTGGTGCACATCGCTGGTGAATTCAGTAAGGCTTTGCATCAATTAACACACATAACACGTTGTACATCTGGCAGGAAATGAGTCACCTCAGCACTGTGACACTGCATTACTTTGGTGTGCTGAGAGGCACCTACAGCCATGCAGGCTGCCTGGGGTGTGAGCTGCAGGCTGCAGCATCCATCCAGAGGACTGCCCACGTTACAGTGAAGCAGAATAAACATGTATACTGCAAGACAGTATAATGAGACAGGCAGAAGGTACATTGGTTTGAAACCACATGCTTAAACTACTTATGCTGGAAAGACATAGCATGTCAGTAGGACAGTCTGGGACGTGAAAACTTATCTGGTTTAAAGATGCCAAGAACATTCAGAAAGAAGATACCTTCTCATCCAGGGCAAACAAGCACTGGAACTAACTCCAGTAGCCTGTAGCAAAGAAAGAACAGAGTGGTCAGTCGCTGCAGGGCTGAAAAGCAGGTTTGCTTCTGCTTTCAAAATAGCTCTGTGCCTAATCATTTTTATAAGTTAACTCTCACTTAGCAGCAATTGTGGAGCACAGAAAACACCAACGCATTTTTGAGAGGAAAAAGGGCTGAGAATAACAAACTCTGGGAACAGCTCTTTCCTTCATTTTTCACATGAACAGCTACCATCAGAACACATACTTACTCAGGACAAACACCAACTACTTGCTAAGGACAAAACCACCAACTACTTTTCGCTTACACAGAGGCTATGCAGCTGTTTTGTTATATACAAGCCCAACACTCACAGAGGGCTATAGCTCAAGAGCTAGACGGAAGTCTAATTACTTTCACCTAGGCAAAGGCAGTCTGTGGCACCTCTACAGCACTGTACAGATGTACCTACTGTACAGATGTACCTACTGACTTTCTGGTAGCAACAGCACATTTGCAGTTCATCAAAGGTGCAGTAATCTGGTGTGTGAATTTGCAGGAAGTGAGGAATCACACTCTGGGGGTATATACACAAAGCCCTTTGGGCCCCCCTTTGCCTTTCCTGTGAGTACAACCACAGGTGTAAGCCATTATCAGAGTATCAACAGCCTCACTCACCCAATGGTGACCTGTTTACCCCTCCATGTTTTAGCTACTTAATCTTAATTTGAGATACTATCAATAGTGCCATTATTAGTTCACAACTTACTGGAGACTTGAAAAAAAAAGCATTACTTACACCACAGATGGAGGTCTGCCCTCAGAGAGATAACACTGCTGAGCCTCCTGTACCAAAGACCATCTTGGTTGCACCAGTGGCCTTGTGTGTTTACCACCATGCACAAATTATCTTCTCTGCTCCATCACTGGCTGGAGGCTGGACTTCATAGAGAAGGAAGTAGACAAAGTTTTGTGTCTTCAGCCATCATGCTGCCTGAAGTAGACATCCTGTAAAACTGTTCTGTCACTCTCTCTTTTGCAGATTTTGCTAACTCCAACCTCAAATTTAATTCCCCTTTTCTGACAGGGAAGATAGATGAAATTAAAAGAAACTTCGAGATCATCCTTTGTTTTGCGCATTTCTCCCTCTTATTTAATGGATATTCCCACAGCAGAAGCTGGTGGAACTGCTGAGCTCTTCCAAGAACTGTAATTTCTAGACTGATGAGCACAATACCTTTCAGACAGCCACAAAGAAACTCAATGCCTAGAATAAAACTTTATATGAAAAGCACAGCAATATGAAGGTACATCTGTATCCACAGGCAACAGTGAATATATCTGATTATTTTTAGTGTAAATACATTTTCAGAATAAAAGGCACATGACAGTTTTAAGCTACTTAGCTGAACACGCTGCTCTTGCACCTGTGGGATTTTAATATCTCTATGCTTTTAAGAGCATTGCACCATAGGGATAAGATCAGTGCATGATCCACTTTACTGTAATTTAGGAAGGTGTTATTACTGCAGGAAAGAAGTGGAAAGCTCATTGGTAATGATAACTCTTTAGATGCTTAAAGGCCACAAATGTTATTTTCCTGAAGCCTGAATGAAAAATTTGCATATAGATCCTTCGAAGAAGGAAAAAACAAAACAAAACAAACAAAGAAAAAAACCAAACCCATCAGGCTGTGATTTGAATGAATCCCCCTGTAAGGGGATGCTTGTGCTGCCTTCAAACTCATTGCCATCACTGATTACACTAGAAGCTTCCTAATCCAAACACTTTGGAAGCACATTGACATCTTCAGAAAACCAAATCTGTTTATGCAAAGCTGCTGGTGGCTGGTGTAAATGGATGCTCTTTACAGCCACAAATGAGATTTTTATTACTTTTTTTTTTCCCTGAAAACAGGTATTTGGCATAAAACAAAGCAAAATAAGTAACAACTGTAGAGAGCAGCAGTACTGGGCAGAGGAGGTTACAGCAGATTATCCGTTGGCAAAGCTGGCTTTCAGACCAGGCAGTTCCAGGGTTTTACTCACCATAGCAGCACTGCACTGTTTTGCAGTATTTTGGGGCCCATCATTCGATCAACAGTGTCTGTGAGATTTATGTGTAACTTTGATAAAGCTAAGAGGAGAGAGCAGAGTGAATTAAACAGTGAGCAGCAACACAGAGCCCATCAGCCAAGAAAAGATTTAATCAGTATATAGCTATTTAACATGAGAGAGCCTGGCCTCTGCAATGAAACCTCCCTGTAAAAATGATTCACATCAGTTATTCTTTCTCTCCTGCTTGCTGCTATCACCACCCAAAAGAGCCGGCGAATGATCAAGTGCTTCTTTGATCGCCTGTGCATGTGAAGACAGAAATATCCAAGCTAAAGAACTGAGCCCCATGGGTCTGACAGCAGATTCAATTACAACCCATGGAATTCAGTTCTCAAAGCTGAGAATACATGACATTCATTTTAAGGCTGTCCTGACACACAGCAGTATCTCATGCTCCCGCTCGCGCTCTCCAGTGCCTGGCCTTCTTCCAGGTGCTGTAAAACAGAAGAGTGAAACCTTCGCTGCAGCCAAAGCAGCTCCATTCAGACTGTAGGTCAGATGCAGAATAATGGCTTGAGGACATATATATTGAAAAACAGCCTATTTTATATTTTCTTTTGACACTAGAAGTGGCCACACACAGAGACAGAATGTGCCCTAACACACAGCAGAATTCTTTGTAATAAAAATGAAATTTATAGTCAAGAAGTACAACAGTAAAACATTTTGCACTTTCCTAGAAGCCTTTGAGAATTCCAAACAGATGAGTTAAAAATTACCTTCCTTTTTTTTTTTTTTTTTTTTACGATGTCACAGACAGAGAGGTAAAACCTTCCAGTCACACAGCAATCTTTGCTAACAAAATAATCCATCCAGAAGATCAAACGAAGGAAGTCTGGCACTGGTGCAGCCCTTGAGAGTCATCGGAGTCTGGGTGGCAAAAAGACAAGTGGAAGCCTTCAGTATTACAGCTGCACAGTTGTCCTCTGACATAACTTTTTCTGATGTGACAATCTCATCCCAGGGTGACAATGTCACCCAAGGGCAGGAGGTCTGAACTACAGATAAATACTGTTCAAATGCACTTAAGATCAAAGCTGACATCTCAGACGGGAACACCTCAAAGCTTCTGACAAACCTGAGAGAAGGCACAAGTTTCATTACATTTCATACCCCAGCCTTGGAATTTTTGAAGAAAAATAGGTTGGATAAGACCTTGGCTGATGCATTCATCTCTAAATTAGTTGTTATATCTCCATAACACCATGTATAAATAGTGAGTTTAGTTAC
>VWYK01092248.1:644-29193 GCA_013399775.1 Semnornis frantzii | reverse complement strand
TTTTTTTTTTTTTTTTTTTTTACTAAAGAAGTCCCAGTTTACTCCAAACAAAAGTTTGCCCAGCCTTGGCAGGAACCCAAAGCAGATAAAGCTCCCTAGTCAGGCTGAAGGCAGAGGTACTGGTGACTGCACAGCCAGCACTGAGTGGATACGAAAACCTTGGTCTCTGCACAGCCTTTCCTAGAGCTATTACTGTCTAGTTTTCTAAATCATTTAATTTAACTAGGAACCCACTCTTAAATTTATCTCTAAACCCTTCATCTCGAATGAACAACAAACATCTGAGAAAACTGCAATGAACAACTCTTGATAACACCCAGTGTCACTTTTTTCAGCTAAATTAGTGACACATGCAGCCAAACCAGCAGAGGCTCAGCGTTGAGCATGGTGATTGGTAAGATATCCAACAGCTCTGCTGTGTGGCCTCCAACAGTGTGTTTGTGTCTTCTCAGCTCTAATTGTTTTCTTAGGCTGTCTAAGCAGTCAACCAAACAACAGAAATTAAAAATATGCTTCTTTAACTACTTCTCTTGCTGGGAGGGAAAAATCTGAATAAACATTTTTGCAAAGAAACTGTCTTGTGGTGTCCACAGCCCAGTTTGGTCGCACTGAACTGTCTCAGTGAGGCACTCAGTAAGACTTCTGTAATAGAAAAAGAAAAACAAATTAACAAAAGTAATGTTTTGTTAAGGTCCTGAAATAAGACATCATTTTATCTGCAACTCTGAAACAGGGCACTGTAGCAATAAATTTTGCTTGTCCGACTTGGTTGGTCACTTGAGTAGTGTTTCTGCTGTTACCACAGCCCTTCTGTGGTAATCACTCTTCCAATATCAAGCTGGGGAAAAAACAGAAAATCAAATGATCATGAATGAGAACATGACATAGAATATATAGAACTATTTGGGTCGGAAGGCATCTCCAAAGGTCATCTAGTCCAACCCCCCCTGCAGTGAGTGGACATCCTCCACTAGATTAGGTTGCATGATCAAACAGAAAAGGGGTCAGGAAAAATAAAGGATGGAAGCCTTTGGGACAGTGTCCCAGCCTGCATCAACTGCACAACATTTCTATAAAGTACCTGGGAAAAGATGGCACTGCCTGGGCACCAGCATGGTCAGCACACACAGCTGGGAACACCAACTTTAGCATATCCACATTCCACCATCAGGCACATTAATGAAAAGGAAAAATACTAAATGCTCCTCCATAAAACACTAACCCACTTCTCACATTTCTTGGGTGAGCACCTGCAGAGCTGCCCCCTTCCAGGGAGACCAGCATGGAGAGCAGACATTCCCAAGAGAGGGACACAGATGAGTATCTCTCAAGCTTACTATGTCAGAGTTGGGAACCTGCAGCACCCACTGGGACTGGCAGCTCCACTCTCTTGAAGAACTCTGGGATGGACCTGCCCCAAAGGTCTCCCTGAGGAGGAAAGCCCACCTGAGCTCTCCACCAGCAGAGCCACTGCTTTAGTGAAATCCCTCCCAGGCAGATATGGACTGGTTCATGCTCATAATTCCACAGTCACTTTCAAGGTAAGTTGGCTTTAGAGGTTTTTTTAACTAAGCAGGAGAAAAGGTCAAACTCTCTCTCTCAATTTGCCTGCTGAATTTAATGTGGTCGCAGTGCATTAGTTCTCTCTAATCTTAAAAAGACATGATGCCAGCTTCAGCCATGTTCTGCTTTGACCCTTTATCCATTTCACATGTGCCAGCCTCTATCCTTTCAGTGTCATTCCTGGAGTGGCCCCTTCTCTTTGAGAACTCATTTACTCAAGGATTAAATGAATGCATTTGCAAACAAGAAGACAGCCCATAAAATTATATTGTTCTGCCTTTGCAAGAGCAGTGAGGAGGCAAGTCTTTTCAACAAGCCATAAATCTACTGTTTGAGAAAACATTATTTTTTCTTATGCCAGCAAGGTCACTAAGCACCTTATAGCTTGGAGATCTTATGACACCAGAATTAGCTATTCCTACAGGACAGATACTTAATAGGCAATCATCATATAAAGTTTTACTGCTACACCAAAAGGCAAACCTTTTTAAAGTGATTAAGTAATGTTAAGTGCCTGAAGACTATTCTTCCACAAGTTTCGTTTTGAATAAAATATGTTATAACAGGAAAAGAACATAAAGATCCTAAAGCCATCAAGTTAATGGAATGTTTAAATTCTCAGCATTTTCCTTATCACCCCCTACTTTTATCCTCTGGGTTGCCATTACTACCTTTCTCTTTAAAACAACATCCGCATTTGTCTGAAGATACAACCGAAAAGGGAGATTTTAATGCTTCTTAACTAGTCAATGATCTACTGCAGCTTCACATGAAATCCAGATACTATTCAAATGAGCTCATCACGGGTGGTAATTAATTAGCACCGATGGGGAACTTGAAATAAAATACGAATATGGTCACATTTCATTAGGAGCATAATGTGTCTTCTTCACCCTTATTGAGTTAAATACATTTCCCCCCACAGTTAGTGGAAGAATACATATCTCACAGTTACACTGACATCTGGTTAGTTGAAACGAGAGGGCAGAATGGAAGAGGAAGTCATTTTAGACATCTTGAGATTAAAAAAATGGAAAACTTACATGGAGAAAGGACCACAGTGACAGCAGAGACAGCCATACACTCAAACTCAGCAGAAGCATTCAGGTTAAAGCTGGCCTGGCATGTTGCAAGGTGTGAGAGCTGAGGGTGTCAGAAGCAGGGCCGTGGGCTGCATGCTCTGCAGAGCAGAGGGCTGTTTGCTTGCTGGGCAGATCTCTTCATCCCCTGTGACAGCACTGCCAGGTGCAGCTGCAAACTGACCTTACAGCTGCCTGCACATTTGCTTGGTGGAGCACTTGTCAGTGGGCAACTTCTGCTTAATGTGATGAAACCCCATCTCAACACTTTAAAACCCGGACCACCACTCTTTGAGACCCCTACCTGACCTTCATGTCCTTCTCCACTTAAAATGTCCTCATTTCTCTGACTTTCCCTCTTTCCTACATTTCTTGAACTTCCCTGCAGAAGAAATGTCCCCACATCCCCCCAGCTGGGCTGGGTGCTCACCCTGGCCTGTCTGTCCACACTCAGCCCAAGGTAGGTGATTTCCCTCCCTTGTTCTCCTCAGTAACTTAAATTTCTTCCCTGATTCACTGTTCTACAGGAGCTGCATGGTGTGCAGGGCCTTGGAGAGCCTGCCTTGCCCCCACCCAGGGCTGCACCACAGCAAAAACAATCAAGCCCTTTTTACAGTGACCAAGTCATCTTCCATCACTCCTACCAACAGCAGAGCAGCTCTGCTCACAAATTAATGTTCAACATGAAAGTCTTGACTCCATTGATTAGGAACAAGGCAAACACTGCCCATACTTTAACCCACCTTAAATATTGTTAATCCCTTTCAGTAAAACTAATATGCACATTTACAGACAATCAGTGTTCACACACAGAGAAGCTGTTCATCTTCCCTCACTCTCTAAAGATCATGTTCACCACTGAAAAAGCCAAGAACAAAGTTTCAGTGCAGCCTTAAAGAAAAAGCACACCTAAACTTTGTCTTGAGCTAAACTCTACCATTACCAACCAGTTCACATCACAGATACATTGGTGCTAAGCACACCTAACTCCAAGATTACATCCCAGCATCTCACCACATCAGTGAAGACCATCAGCACTGTCAGATGCCGAACTGCCTGTAGGTATTCCTTCTCCTGAACACTTCAAGGTGACAAATGCATCAGCTCCATAATGCCTTCAGCCCAGCAACTACAGAGANGAGAGAGAGAGAGAGATAAAAAGATTTTTTTTTAATTAAACAGATAATTTATATTAGGAAAAAAAAATTCACATCTGATGATGAATCGGTATCAGCCCAAGCACCTGTTTTGGGCTTGGCAAAAGCATTTGCTCCCAGTACGATTTCTGAAACTCCCAGTTTCCTGGATGCATTTTTAATTTCAAGCAGTACTTATACTTGCACTGACAATGTTTATGTCACAAGTAACAACCATTCAATTTCCTCTCCTGTAAAATTATTCCGCTCTCTTTATCTGGAGGTTGAATTCTGTTGTCTCCACTTTAATCACATTTTCCGAAAACATGTAGTGTGTGCAACAGACCATTTTCCTCCATTAATGATAAAAATGATTGCACATTCCATTTCATTTTTCTGACCTAAAACTTACTGATGGATTTTGCATATTTTCACTAACTTAAAGGAAAAAATACATGGCAAAATACATCCCGGGCATAAATCACTAAGAAAAACATACATTCACACTTAGGTGACCACCTACATACATTACAGTTGGTTAAAACATAATATGGAAAAGTGAATAATGAAAATGTTATTTTACATATCATCAATAATAACAAAGGCTTCTAATACTAAGTATTATTTTACAGTATATGGCTACAGTATAGTTACAATATGGTATTGTTTCAGTTATAATCACAGTAAGCCATAATAGGTCACAGCCCTGAAGACAATTTCAGCAAGTTTTTGGTATTGAAAAACACCAAAATAATTACAGACTCCATAATTATTTTTTATATATATTCTCAGTGTAGAGGAACATCAACAGTCTAAAGCATGCTGTCACAACTGCAGTAACAGCTGTATTAACAGTGCCCAGATGTTGTAAGAAGCAGGAGGGATAACAGGAAAGCCAATTTTCAGTGTGCTAATTAAAGGTAATGAGAATGGAGAAGTTAAAAGCTTGGAGCTCTGTGAAACTCCATATCTATTTTTTCCTTATAATCAATAGATTTTTACTCTAAACAAACAAGGATTTTCATACCAGTTGACTAATAACCAGGATGCAGGACAAGGCCTAACTCTGAATACGGAGCTGCCTCCAAACCCAACAATGCTTCCTGCCTTGATCAGGATGTCTGATCTCCCTACCCAGGGCAGACGCTGGAGGTGACACACATGCTGAAGTGAGATGAATTGTTCATGTGAACCAGTTCCTGATAAATGTAGTGGAACGAAGTGAGCAGAAAATGACTGCTTAATCCATGTGTTCCAGATGTGATCTAAAAAACCCAAAAAAATATAGGGAGAGAGGACAAATAAACAGGAGAGAGTAGATGACCTGTTCTTGTTCCTTTCCAATTTCCACATTATTAATAATTCAAAAGAACTGGCAATGCTTTGACTGCTGAAGGTACACTGATATATACAGCATTTGTCACTACACAATTGCTAGACTATATATTACTAATCCAAAACAGTTAGGCTCTGTATCAAGAGTCAAAAAACAACCAGGAAAACATCAATCAATTACCTTTTTGTAACCTGCCCATTATTCAAAAAGGAATGTGAGTTGATCTGGAAGAGCACTCTGTAATAAATAACTGTAATGTCAGGAACCCATTAGAATCCAAGATTAATTTTTTTTTTTCAAACTGGTTCAAAATATAAATATTTTATACATAAAAGATAACTATATTTATATTTTAACTAAACTGTAGCTATTGAAAATAAGGTAGTCTATGAACAGTAAACAAACTTTCAACAACAATATATATGTATATTTCAATAACAAACAATACTTAGGTGGTCTGCTTCAATATTAAGTCACTGAAATAACCAGTGTAATACTGGGGTAATGAAACAGCTCAAGTACTGTAGAAATTTGCCAGAGTTGATTCAGACAAAGGTGCACAACAGTTACTTGACTAGTCTGAGAGCAATGGATTGTGACTCGGTTAAGGCACCCTAGCCCCTGCAAGCTATTTTTAGATAGCATTGCCCAGCCTGTGGACTGTGGACCACTGCTGCCAGACACTAGAAGCTGGTCCATGAACAATCTGTTTTAGAAGATGAAGAAATGCACATCTATCCCCACACAGTTGGCGGGCAGACAGAGCTGGGAGCCAGTTTCTGAATGCTGCCAGGGACTGCCTGCAGGTGCAGACGGCTCCTTTACAAGCATGTGAAATGCTCCAAGATTTTTGTTTCAAAGAGGCTCCATTGGAAAAGGCTGAGAACTGCTGACACAGCCAGCCTGCAGGGACCTGACACTGTCTTCCTCTTGGATATGCTTGCATCCTACTCAGGATTCTAAATCTTGTTCCTCTTGAGCACACCAGAACTGATTTCAAAAGAGTAATTTGAGGTGCTGTTTAGATTCAACGTAATCACATTTAGCATATTTAGTCAAGCACATTGACTATAACTGATTACAGTGAGAAGTAAAGACAATCTTTGATGCATGCACAGAATTTGAACATAAGATCACTAGAATTCCCAGTATGGGCTTGGATATCCAGTATTAACTATAGGATGAAATGCAGCTTTGAATTTTTTTTTTTTCCTTACTGAAACCCCCCAAGAAGGTCACAGGTAGGCACTGACATATTTGAAACCTCTGCCTTGCAAGAGAGTCTCCACTGCTACCTCAGGCCTTTGTCCTGCCACCACATCAATCCTCAAGCTTACATTCCTCCAGGAACCAGCCCTGCTTGTTCAACAGCAAAACTGTTTTAAGTACCTGTGAAGTCTCGCCCCTGAAGTAAATTGAGATGGAATATTGATATTTGAAAAGATGCAGAAGAGAGAACAGCTGAAACCTTCCTCATGAAATTAGGGAATTAGTTCAAAAATTAAACACAAAACACTAAACAAAATTGACTTCTTTAATTATGAGCAAAGATAGATAATATGTTTCCTCTGACTGATAAGAAGACATTAAAGTCTACATTTTTATCATCAAAATAATTCAATTTTTCATCATCATTTCCCACAGAAAATAAAATCTCAACATTCTGCCAGATGACTGGGAAATATAGCTGGTCCCAGTAATGGCCTGCCCCAAAGCTATAGCAGTTAGCAATTTTTTCATCCACTAGCTAAAACAAACAAACAAAAATAAGACAAAAGAAAAATATCACTTGACTGAACCTGGAATGATGTTTTGTTCTTTTTTAACAAAAAGACATTCATTTTAGCTGCACTGAAAGGTGTTTTTTGGCCTAAACCAAAAACGTTTGCTTCTTTATTTTATTATTATTATTATTATTGTTGTTGTTGTTGTTGTTGTTGTTGTTGAATTAGAGTGATTAATCAGTACATTTAAAGAACAAAAATAAAGCTTAACTCTGAAAATGTTAAAATATTTTTACCTTTGGATTATTTACCTGACACTATTTGGTGCCCGCAGCTGAGCCTTGTAAATAATTTCAGTTAAATCATAACTTAATTTTTCAGCAAGCAAACTACTCGGAAAAAGAATAAAGTATTTGCCTGTCTATAATCAGGTAAATAGATGGAGGGATGGGAGCTGCCTTAACCTGCAGACCAGAGAAACCCATCTCTGCACCCTGTTGGGTCCGACTCAGCACGGAATGTGTTGGACATTCCTCCATTGCTTTTTTCCATACTGGAAAATAAACTTTTGGATGTCTAGATAAGTTCAGAGCACATCAAGGATAAAAATACATAAACCATCTTTAAAACAATAACGGATCAATGTGAAAGAAAATCATATATAGGCCAGCCGGTCAGCCTTGGTTGCAATCAAACATTGTACTTTCAATAGCATCAGTGGTATCTGATGGCAAGACAGAAAAATAAATAAATAAATAAATAAATAAATAAATGTATATATAGACATCAATTAACTCACGTTGTCTCACTGTTTAAATAGTTGTTGTTTAAGTTAAGATATAGATTTAAAAGACAAAATGAATATACATAAATGATAATGCAAGGAAAACATTAATCAACACAACACTACCACTAGTCCTTGTTTCTGAATTGCCACTGGATTCAGAATAAAGGAGTATCAGTTCTGGAAGGACAGCAGCAAAAAATTGCTACTCAGCAAAGGAAAGCATTAGAAAAAGAGCAGATTCCCTGACAGAAAACTCTTTAAAAGTCACTCGAATTTTCTCACTGTTTTAGCATAAATATAACTCAAAATTATTTCAAACACTTGCTCTCAATTCTGCTGCTGTTTACAAAACTTAAATCCATTGAAGCTGACAGAATTACTCTAGTTCAAAGTTGAAGGAACTGAGGAAGAATTTGGTATTTTGATTCAGTCTTGAGTGTGCTATTTACGTTTCATGTATACAAAGCATACGGACTCTCAGGCACAAGATAAACGTAAGAAATCAGCTTACAGTTTTTCTCAGCTCTTACTCACAGCGGAATCCCCAAAATTCATTTTATTTTATCTTTTTCCCACTCTTCAGCTTTTTGTCTTTCATTTTCCTTCCTTGTCTTCAATCACCACAGGTTTCTATTTTACATCACTCCGCTTTGTTCTCTACAATGGAAAGACAGACAGTCAGCAGGGAGAGAGATACAGCCAGTCCGGGGTAACAGTCTCTGACACCCACATTCTGGAGGATCTATGTCTGTCTCACTAAACATTTTACCTTTATAAAGGGAAGGGAATCAAAACTCATTTGCATATGGGTTCATTCCATCTATTCAGCTCACATGTTTATAGCTCTGGAAAGTCCCCTTCTGATTCCCTGGTTGATAAAGAGCCAGGAAGGTAATGCAACAGCAGGGTGAGGTGAGAACTGTTTTGCTGACCTTACAAGCAGGGCTTAAATTCAGCACTCCATTCGCCTTGCTCAGAGGACCCAGCTAGCAGATTTGGGGGCTCTTTAGCTTTTAGATGTCAAGGCTCAGACCACGCATGTGGAGTTAAAGATTCAAGCCAGTGAAACCCCCACTCTTGCACAGGAGGAAGCTCTGGTCAGGCGTTAAATACTTCAGCTTCCTGTCTGTACACTCCGCGGTCTAATCTGGGGAAATCCTGAAAATATTATCAGATGCCTGATAAGCTCTTTAGCTTTCAAGTACATAGTGATTCAGTTTCGGTCAAAACCTCATTTGAATACAGTTTTAAAGTCTAAATAAAAGTGAGACCCTAACAGAGAAGAGATTAGGCATGTAGTTTAACATGGCTGGTATCCAAAATAATGTGATTGATGTTTAAAATTGGCAGAACCAAATCTATTTTTCCATACCTGCATCAAGATGCTCTGTATGTATAATTCAAAATGGGGTGGAATTAAATGTTTGGTTAATTAAATGCCTTTATCCACAAACAAAAAATGCAGCAGAAGCAGCAGCATGGATTTCTTAGTCTTATCCCAATGCTGTTCACCATTAACTTGAGGCAGATCGCTTCTGAAAGAGAAGGATTGCTTGAAATGCTTGTGCCCACTCATCCCACAGCCTTCTCCAGCAAAGCTGGCAAGTATGGCAATCCTTGTTTTGTTCAATGCAGACACTTGTTTACCAGGCACTAGACACATGTTTCCAAACCTATTTCACAGCCACTCATCATAGGCTAGCAGCAGGCTCTACTCTTTGATCTCTGGATTTAGCCCTTGAAGAGTAAATCTCCACCACCAGTCTGAGCCCCCAACATTTTCCAGTTCAGATGGATACTGAATCAGGATTCACCCACAGGAAATTACTCCCACTCAACTGGTCTCCTTCATCTCAGTGAGGAGTTTTTCTTTGATAAACTCACTCCATCTGCAAGTCTGGAAGCAACTAGGAACATTATCCCAGGTATTCCAAGTTTGCAAATAGTCAGGACTTTAATCTGCTTTCCACTCTTAGAGCATAAAACATATCGAATGCTTTTCATGAGAGGTCTGATACCTTTTGCTGCACTCACCTTAAGCGTTACAAGAGAAACCAGCTCCTATATGGACCATTTACTTTGGAGAAGAGGAAAATCAGGAAGATATTTACTGTTAATAATGACATTCCTTTGAGTCAGTACAAGGGCTCACATTGTCCACACTCAGGGCAAAAGCAGGTAACATCTTTTATTTGATCCCAAGATCTGGTTTACAGTTCTCCAACTAGGCTAATACAAAATAAGTTTCACATGAGCGAAGGTTTTGGACGCAAAACCGCTCTCATTTTAATACCTGTCTGAAAATATGTAACAACAGTAATGACCACTGGAAGGCAGGCCCATTGACATTTGTGTACAGATCCAGATGGGAAATAATTCTGGAGTTTCAGAAGCATGTGGAGCTGGGATTTTGCTTTTCAGCAGCAATGAGAGACCTGGTGTTTGGCTAATAAAGTACCATGTCTGAGCTCTCAGATGCTGCCTGTGACGGTTTGGGAGTTCCCCGCCCCTCACACTTGTAAAATGACCCAGACTAGAACTCAGCCGGCTGGAAGTTAAGAGATGAAGCTCTATTTACAGCTTAGCACAATATACAAGCAAATATATACACTATAGACAGGAATATTTACAGAAATATACAAGGTAAAGGTAATACAGAAACACAAAACCCCTCCCAGCAATCAGAGACTCCGGGAGGGGCTCCCAACCACCCTTCCACCTTCTCCCCACCCCTACACCTTACCCCAAGGTTTGCCTTACACGCGAGATGAGTTTGGAGGATCAGCTGCAGGGGGGATTAGAAGAAAAGCGGTTAATGGAGTTATTCAGCAGAGAGGAGAAGCCAGAGCACTAGAGAGCCCAAAATGCTGCTAGACTGAGACCCCATGCCTCGTGACCCAGACTGCCTTATCTTTTTGTTTTGGGTTCTTTTTTTCCTAAACATCTCAGCAAGCCTATGAGTGAAGTAGACATCACCATTGTTTACCTTCACAGCCTATAGTATAATTTTCTCTATTAAAATATTCCAATTAGCTCAAACCAGCACACTGCCCTAGATTAAGTCTGGGTACAGAGAAGCAAAGGCCCTATTAAGATGTATCAATAAGGATGCTTAAATGAATTTGCATGAGTCACTGCACAGAAAGAGAGGAACAGTTGTACTTCAGGCTGGGGTTCAGCAGTTCTTACTGGTATAACATTCAAAATGCATCCTGCATCTCATCCTGGCCAAGGTTTAAAAAACTCTTTGTAAAAGACACTGAACAAAATTAACCTGCTCCCTACAAACACATCCTTGCTCATTCTTTAAGTAAAGATTATTTAAGTTTCCTGGATCCCAAAGAGTAGGTTTCATTATGTGCATGTTTCACAGATGGATGACCTAAAGTGGAAAACAGTTAAACAGGAGTAGAGTTGCACGGAGTAAGGATCATATCCCTCAGTTCTCAGCACATCTTCCAAGAAAAACCAGGAAAGTGATCAGTAAAGCCTAAATATTTACACAGAGTTTTAGAAAGGAAATACGACAGACCAGGTTGTCCACTTTGCTTTGTGAAACAAAAGCAAAAGCTAAAGAGGGAAAAAGAAGACAGCTTGCCCACAGGGACTGATAAGAGTAGAGACAGAAAATATACTGTGCACTGCTCTTGTCAGCTGATGTTAGTCAGGATGGTTATTATCATCTTAGCATCTCATCTGGAAAGTTTTGACTAACTGAATTTCTTTTTTGACAGGAAGTCTAGATCTTACCCTAATTCAGTGGCTGGAATTTGTTGAGGCAATGTTATGTTAGGCCAAATGAGTCAATACTACATCCCTGAATGCAATGCATGGTCATGCTGTGCTTTCTAAAGGCATTAAATCACAGCCCAGGTGCTGTTGTCATCACCACCAGGTAGTTCAAGCTTCTTGCTGTATTTATTACTGTTCACTGTATTCTGTAAAAATATCAAGGGCCAACTTCCTTCTTTCACTGGGGAGGAAAGGAAGGCACTCCCAGAAGGGAGGATCTCTCCCAAGCTAGTTAAAATTTTTACAACAGTATAAAACATGGAGGCATCAGAGATAAATCAGGTCCTGCATATAAAATGTCTTTCACAAAAATACAGCCTTCAGAAAGCACAGTAGACATATAGTCATTTCTTCCATAATTTCATAAAACTGTCATCCCTCCTTATATCATTTCTTTGTGACAAACAGTGAGATAATACGAGTTACGAATTCCAAGAGGAGTTGGAGCTTGGTCCCATTGAAAACTACAGCAAAATCCACACCGCCTTTGAAGAAACTGGAATTTCTTCCCTCAAACTTTCACTTGGTTTCCCATGAGAAATGAGTTCTATGGGTCTTTTCCCATGATATAAAGCATTATACAAATGGATGTATTATTTTTTACCTTTGTGCATCTAGTTGTCAGGTTTCTTTACGCTGAATTGACTCCGAAATTTTACGAGCTCTCCCACTGATTTCTGTCTTATTGCTTTACTAGCCAATACAACTGATTCAAAAGGGCTGACAGATAAAGCTAAGAAACACTTTATAAATCATGCACCTTTCATAGACCACTTTGCACATTTACAAAGGCTATGGTCTTATCACAAGCCAGGCAGGATTTGATTAGCCAGTTCTTACTTTGCACTGTGATGGGCATATAAATTAGGACAGAGCACTCCCACCTCCTACGCAAGCAGCGAAGAGCTGTGTCTGGGTAGCAGAGTACAGAGGGGATGGTTAAAACAGTCCTTCTGCTTACTGTTGTTGACCTATGCAGCCTTCAGATGCCACAAAGTACTGTTCATGGACAGGGCTCACAAGAGGAAGGAACATGCCAAGACAGGAGTGCTGCAGCTCCTCTCCATGACATGTTTTTCTAAACTGGGAAGCGCTCCCAGTAGGAAATGCCTGCAGAGATTCGCAGAGGCACTAAGCTTCCCCCAGAGTCTATTCATGTACAAGTGCCTGTACATGCACATATTTCTTATCTTAAAGTAAAACTTTTGCTCCTTAGTTGCAAAGAGGTCTTGGGTGTTACCAAAATGGTCCGCAACCCCTGTAGCCTTGCAAAGCAATCCCAATGACAGGAAGATTATCTGTCCTAGTGTCTTAAACCCTGCCAGAGTTATTCTGCTCAAGTTTATCATTCTCTTAATTATTTCCCTGTGACTGGTTTTAACATCTGTGAAAGCAAGGCTGTGAGAGCTGACACAACACAGTCAGACCCCACACAAACTACAGCATACCCACAGATCTGCTGCCACACCTCAGTTCTGGCCTGCAGCACCTCTGCTGCTGCCTGAGAGCTGCTGCCTGTGGTAAACCCTGGCCCTGCATGCAGCGTGCACATGTGGCAAACAGCTCTTGCTAAGAGAAATGCAGCATTCCAAAGGGCAAAAGGATTCTGCTGCTGCCTTATCAGCCAGCTTCAGTGAAAAGAAATTATGTAAAGTAGCATCAGGCAGCAAGCACAATTTCTGTAACGAGCTTCATAGATGGCTTCACTGGATGCTTTGTAGTCAAAAGTTAAAGAAAACAGGAAGGTTTCAAACGTGTTATGAAGGCAGGAAATGAGTCAGCCCTGAGCAGGAGGGACAGCAAACAGCAACCCCTTCCACTGCTCCCAGCCATGGGACACAGACATCCAATGAGTGAATTGGCCTGAGAGCAGACAGCACCCACAGGGCTGGAACAGAGAGGAGAAGGGACCCTTCTGCACTGACCACAACCCAAAGGATGGAAGATTTCCTCCATGCAGAGTACTGCCTTTTGACCAGTCTTCCTTCACTTTGTAGAAGCAGACCAAATCCTAAGCCATCAGCTCATCCCTTTTGCTGCCCAGGCACATCGAAGCTTCCTGCACAGTACTGCTCAAGAGAAGCAGATGAGAAGAGTCCTCCAGAATAGCTCAGCTGGGATCAGGATTTCAAGTCCCCTTGAGCATTTCGAGATTTGAACAGTGGCCTCTCACGTGCTCAGACGAGTGCTGTGCTATTGGAAACAGAAACACCAACACCTCCTCCCCAGTTACCATCCTACCCTGCCCACATAAGAAATTGCTCTGAAAACACTGTCACATCAGCCTCCACAGAACAAGTAGGACAAGGAACATCTAGCTGCTTGCCTAGAAACAGATGCTTATCAGAGAGTTCATCTGGAGTAAACAGAAGAGCCACAAGCCATCAGTGCTACCGCAGCTCCACACCGTCGTGGCAGGAGTTCTGAGGATCTGCATTTGGGGATAGGTACAAAAGCAGCTCAGGTCCTTCTGTAGGTGTATCTCCAGGCACACAAACTGCACCTAAAAATAGAACCCAGGTTCTGAAATCACACGGCCTTGAAAACTGTACTCCAGATACTTGACAGTATTGCAAATAACACAAAACTGTTGCATTCTCAGTTGTGGTACAAGGAAATAACACATAGCCATTAAGACTGGACAGCTACACAAGTACCAAGTCCCTAAGCTGGTAACAAATTCACAACTTTTGAAAGCTTCTATATGCAGCAAAATAGTTAAAGAATTAGCTGTTCCACAGGTTCCATCAGGTCCTGGGTTCCATCAGGCGCTGGGCTCTGTGTCAGGTGTACTGTTGAAGCCATTAAGAGGGCAAATCATTCTTTGGTGTCTGTGTTAATCAGAAAAATAGGATGCTAGTTCCAATTAGGGGGGGGAAGTCTAAAGAAGGACAGAACTGGCTACAAAAGGCCTTTTGCACTCTGCTCCTTCTGAGAATAGCCCTCTGTAAAGCAGCAAACAACTGTAGCGAAAGGCTTAAGAGTCACAGCATGGTCTCATACACCATCCTGGGGAACAAGGATGCAACTGAAGCAGAATATAAGCTTCCTCAAGGCCATGTAATTTTGATGCAAAGCAGTTCCAGATCCTTCCTAGTATCAGAAGAAACTCAGAATAAGATATGGGAAGATGGGCATAGAAGAACAAAACATTTCAGAGGAAGGTTTACTAACACTGAAAGAAACTGCCGAGAACTTCTTATTTGAAAAACAAGCAAAACCCCCAAAAAAACCCAAAACCCTAACAAACAAACCCGGAAAAAACTTGGGAAAAGACTAGGAAGAAAGTTAAAAGCAGAATCCAGTACCTGCTTACCTGCTTACAACATGCAAGTTTTGAACATATTCCAGTGGAACAATCATTGTAGGAAAGTGATGTATTGTTAGGATCAATTTCCTAAAGGAACATTTCCATTTTCGTTCAGAGTTTTGTATTTTTCTCTCACACATGCTCTGATAGGTCAGCAGACTTCCGGAACCAGGGAGCATTGCATTTACAACATGAAGTTTCATTCCTAAGTTTTACAGGAATGAAAGTCAGCTTGGCATTAAAAGTCTTGTTTTCATAAGAATGGAACACTTTGACCATGTAGAATACCTAAAAAGAATGTATAAGCTCCTTTACAAAATTCAGATGAGACATAATAGGCTCTACTCCAAGCAAAGGATCATACTGCTGCTAAAAACAGCTCTCAAAGGTTGTGCAATTCATAAGGAAGATGATAGGCAAAGAGTAGTCAGTACTTATAAAGTCTTAAGAAGGAAGCTGCATGGACAAAGCTTTCGAGCTGAAGTGGTTTAGAGCAAAGAAACTGTCACTCACTGCTGATGGATATTACCTTTAGATGAACAGAACTTGGTGTATGTGTATATATATATATATATACACACACATACATATGTATCAGATACCATCAAAAAGAATTGCAACTTATTTCTCATGCCTGGAGTTTCCACAAGCAGCAAGTGTGGAGAATACCAGTTCTGGCTAACCAGTTTTTTAAAAGGCATTTGCTATCATGCTGAATAAAATGCAAAAGACTCTGAACTAATAAGTTCTGACAGCACCTTGTATTTGATTAAGGAACAAGATGATAGATTAGCTGAGCATGACATTAGTTTATTCATTCCTGAAGCTGGTTTTGTTCACCTGGCTTACAGAAAGCTGAAGTCAAATAATAACTGATTCAAGTTTGGTTTTGTTGTGGTTTTGGTTTATTTATTCCAAACCTGAGTCACAGAGATGTTGCAGAAGCTATACTGGAAAAACAGCCAAAGAAAATGTTCCTATTGAGGAAACAGTTCCACTGAAAGCTGATATTCCCCCGTGGAGACATCCCACCAGAGAGGGTGTTTGTGCCTGTTGCAATCTGCCACATGCCACAGCCTGTCCCCCTCGAGCCAGGTGATTCACCAGTGTGTGGAGCAGATGTTTTATCACTGCCACGCAGAAGTATTCACCCTGCTCTTCAGACCCCATTGGGGACCTGTTCACCACACCGACTTCTTACACCTGCCCAAGACACTTCAAAAGGAAGGCTGGCTCCATTATCCACCCCTCAAGCTGGAGAATTATGTGTTGATCTGGAGAGCAGTAAGGTCCTGCAGGGCCCAAACCTGCAGTTGGCATTTCCCTGCAACAGTCCTAGGGACATCCCTCCCTGTAGGGTCAGGCACACATCAGGTCTGTGCCTCTGTGGATAGCTGGGAGTTTACCTGAGAAGGATGAATGGCACGGCCCTGTGCTCCCACTGAGGCGTGGCTCATCTGCTGTCTCCTTTAGTTGTACACTCACACTACAGCTAAACACCGTGGGGAATGCACACGTTTCCAGGGAATTTTTGCTTAAACCCACTGATACTCAGTATCAGAGTTGAGTGTTTGCAGAAGATTAGCAGCAGCATCTTGCTTAGACACCACAAGAAAATCTGAGCAGCAGCAGCGCAGAGACAAGTGACAGTGAAATAGACAGTGAAATATTAAAAGGCCTTCTCCGCTGTTGCACAACAATACCAGTGTCACAGTTCCTAAGCAAATAGGTTTGTTTGGGTTTATGAAGAAAGGGTCAGTCTCCGCCCTCCGGGATCAAGTATTCTCCGTACTGGGAGACTATGGCCAGATGGCTGTGGCACGACACAGCAACAGGAGACACAAGGAAGCCTTCCGAGAGCTGTGGTTGCACTGGTGCCGAGGCGCACGTAGCAGCAAAGGCGGCGAAGGCTGCACAAGGGCGCAGCCTGTCTGCGCTGGTAGCTGCGCGGCAGCAGCACCGCAGGGCGAGGCTGGAGCTGGGGGCTCAGCGGCACAGCCCCACGGGCCGAGCACCCGGCAGCAGCTGCTCGCTCGCCTCTCTTCCGGCTCTCGGGCTCCCTCTGGCGGCTCAGCTGCCCGAAAAACACACGGCTGCCAAAAGGCTCCTGCTGGCCCCTAAATTCGGCACGGGGGTACCACTGCGTACCACCTGTTCCCCTAGCCCCTTTACCCTTCCTCCCGCCGACCGCTGTTAGCCCTACTCTCATCCCTCCCCTCACAGCATTTTCACTGAAGGCCCTCAGATGCAGTTACCACAGTGGTACGGACTCTCTCACCCGTGAAATATGCTGTCCTCAAGTAACCTAAATCACATCATCAGCCTTTTGCCCTCATCCTTCAAAGCTCCACCCTGACTTTTCCGTTTTAACTCTGGGTCTGTCTCAGCCATTCACTGTTCGAGCAGCAAATTCAACACTTCTCCAAACAGCAAATATTCTCTGCTGTGTCAATGCACATATTCATGGCATTATAGGGACTCCAAACAATTTTATATCTTTGCAATAAACACAGGCAAACATGCCCACATTTAAATTACTGCAATGGAAAGCCTGGGTTTCCTCACAGACAGTGGTCTGACAGGAGGATTCTCTCCTCCAGAAAGGCAGTCAGTGCTCTTTCAATGGATTTTTTGCTCATCAAGATTTTGTCTGATTTGGGAAAGATGTGTGCTCTGGTCTCTAGGAAACACCAGAGCAGATCCCACAGGATTGTGGAACACCCATGTGAAGCCAAGGATACAGTGATGCAGAAGATTTACAGCCCACACTCCAATTCATCAAGTATGCTTTTCTTGCACTCCTGGCAAAGTTATATGCAAAAATAAACACTTGCAGTCAGATTCCAAACAACCAGTTACTCAGTGCATATCTGTACATAAACTGTGTACAAACCTCATTACAGACATGTTGACCTCATCAGTACCTGTGTCTCTTGGAGCACCGTTTTGGGGCTAGTTGGAGGGACAGTATTATATTTTTATACAGCACCTCATTAACACTAGTACAAGTGCAGCAAAACTAAAAGTTACGAAATTCATGGCTTTGCTAACCCTAGAGAGACCAATTGCCTCCAGGCTTCTAATTGCTGTTCTTTTTAAACAACAAAAGATAAAAATGCCCTTGGCTGATATGCTGTTCCCTATAGTCACAGGGTAAAAGCACACTGAATTCCTTAGTGCTGACTCTTATCCTCCATTTCACATTAATGAAGCAATGAAACCCATTACAGATGTCTGCACAGTGCATGATGCAAAGGCAGGCACCATCACACCACAGCTGTCAGGCTGCGGGAGTGAGAAGCCATAATACATGCTGTTACCATGGTGCCACCCGCTGCCAGAACATCACAAATAGGATGAACTATCTGTTGTGTACTGAAGTAATTTTATTCAGCTTGCTAAGAGATTATTATTATATGAATCTCCAAGTTCTTACAGAAATTTGTGCAAGGATTTAAAGTGATTCTCACAGCCAGAACACCATCAAAGGCAATACTTAACAGGAGTGATAACCAATAGAAAAGGTACCTGCTCTGTGTATTTGGTTACAATCCAGGTTCCCCAATCATGGTATGCAGTTACACTGGCCTATTAAGGCTCACTCAAACTGAAAACAAGCCACCAAACAAGCATTAGTTTTCATCACAGCCATGCATTTAAAATCCCAGATCTTTGCAGGGAGCAAAGACTCATCAAGCAAGGAGGCAAACACATCACAAACAGTTTTAAATAGGACTTCAGTTGTGCAGGGTAGTGCTCAGACACCATTTTGAACTCAAGTTGCATCTATTCCTGACAATACTGGAACAGAATAAAAATTTTATATAGGTTTATGTTATATCAACATTAAAACAGTTAAGGAAGCTGACTTTTTAGCCACCAGAAGTAATCAGTATTAACACCTAGCTGAAATAGCATGAGTCAGTGAAAAATTCCCAGTAATGAGACTCCCTGCACTCCATGGGCTGACACAAGCTAGTTTTGCAGCTGAGGCTAAGAATTTACAGTTTCTAAAGGGGAGACTACAGGTTTGTGACTGTGATCGAGTCACTGTAGGCAGGAAGCTCACTGCTGCTTTGTTCTCCCACAAGTCACAGGAGCACACATTTCTATTTAACCTCAGCCAGCTGAGTTGAAAAGTACATGAAATGAGGAAAATAAAAGCCAGCTGAAACCAATATATCTTTCTGGTAAGTGTTTACAAAATAAAGCTTTGTAAAAGCAAAACTTGGATCTGCATTAAGCAGAAATCCCCATGAGAACAAGAAGCCCCAGATGAGTTTACACTGCCGTAGGAAACATTCCCAGTCACCAGAGTTGGTGCTGAGAATTAACACCTAACCAAAACTGAAGTTATCTTCAGCATTCATCTGCTGTAGAGGCTTCTCACCTCTTGGTTTTACTCATAGATGCATCTGAAGTTGGACATTAGCATTTATTTTCAACCTTTGAAACCAAAAGGATCACAGCAAACATTTTAGAAAACAAATCAATCTTAAAATACTAAATATTAATTAGCTGTAGTGTCAGTATAAAGAAAATTGATTTTTGCATAGTGTTGCTGAATACAGATTTACAGTCCATGCACAAGATTCCTAGTAGCACTCCTCTTTTGGCTCAGATGGGCTGCATGATGAAATATATCTTTTGGATCTCAACTGTTTCCAGATATAATCTTGAAAACCTTGCCTTCTTACTCAGACCTAACTTTGGCTTGTGCTGCTTGCCAGCAGCTACAGGAGACAATATTTGTAGAAAAATCAGATGAATCACCCAAAAAAGGATCCTACAGAAAAGACACCCTATCCAAAATATCCTTCCATAATTCTAAAGGAGAAAGAAGTGGAGGCAAGTGAAGGAAAGGACACAGAACCTATGTCTGTTGCTTTTTATCTGGAGTTTGACAGAATTTAACAATCTAAGTAAAATAAGGTTAACACCAGTGTGAACTGATTGTTTATTCTAGTATTATTACCTTATGTTCTAATTTCACACAGGCAGACCAGCAGTATTCCCAAGTCTGACTCACACCCATTCTTTCTGCACACATTCCCCTGTCTGCACAACTACCAAGTCCTTGGGCTTCAAGATTAAAGTTTCATTAGCAAGAGACCCATGTGAATAATTCAATCATCACTTCAACATTATACAAATGCATATCCATTCTGATATGAAATCCTACAAGCAAGTTTAAATGCCTTGTCACATGCATCTATACACACATTGACATGGCACAAAAAGCTTATTTCTAGATGTTCAAATAATAGATCTAGATACTCAATTACAGCAAATATTTTAAATCAAAACCAAATTGTTGCCATGATAACTTCCATAACACAAAGCACTAGTGTCTCTCCAGACATGGTTGTAAATTTTTGTATGTAGAAACAGCCAATATTTATATTGTTTGAGTGACATATTCTAGTGTATCTCAAAGCACTTATCTGTGTGGCTGCACAGCAAGCAGTCATGTGATGGCACTGTGCAACCAGTTTCAGTATTTTTAGTCACAGGCATTTATCTGCAAAATTTGGCTTAGACTGTTTTCTCCCAGTTTGCTTGAACTGGTAAAGACAAAAAGTCAAAAGGAAAGATGCATTTTGTTACTTTTAGAGTTATTGCATCTTAATTTGTGCAGATGCAGGCTATAACCAAACTTCAACCTCAGCTGAGACAGACAAGTTATTTAAAAATAAAGAAAAATATTGAAATGGGATCAGCCAAGCTCTGAAATTTCTATATAGAATCCCCATAATTGTTTTTTTCCCCCTGTTTGATATTCCTCAAAAAATCCGGAAAGTTTCAAGCCAAAGACAAGAAACAAGATGAAGACCAGGTATAATTCATTACAGTGTAAGATCCTGGCTGATACCCTGACAAGTTTGAGGAAGAAACAGAACATGGTTCACTGTATTAATGCTCAGAAGCTTAACCAGGCTCTTCAATTCCTTGTCAGAAAGGCTTTTCAAAGCACTTCAGTACTAAATCTTAGGTCTATTGAAAACACACAAGCCCAGTACTACATAGATGAAATTAATCTTTATTAAAACACATAACTACATGAAATTTGGACTCAGTAGAAGCATCAGAATACACATTAAAGGTCGTAATTTGGAGATGGCATGTCAATGATCTCATCCAGGGTAGCAAGGAAGTCAGCAGTGGATTGTAGCAAGTCTGAAAGTTAGACAGAGCAAGTCAGAAAAACAGAATTGATACTCTAACATAAGCTAGCTCTCAACTACTTAGCATAAGCCTTGTGAACTAAGGGAACTTTGATAGCATAAGCCAGTTCCACCAGTGTACTGCAAGAGATTGCTCAGCAGCATCACTTGAGACCCCTACCTGTACCAGTAGGGTTGACTGGTTTAGTTTGACTATACACACAAAGCTGTTTGATACTAGTGTGCTATTCTGGTAGTCAGGACACCAGTGGAACTTCACCACTACAGCCAACTCATTTCCCCTCTCAAATAATTAATGAACATTGTATGTACTAAAAAAAAAATGTACTAAGTTTCCACTTACTGGACTCCCAGGAAATCTCTTCAAGCTTCACAGGTGAAGGAACCATGTTCACACACCTGTCATATGTCCTTTCAAATACCAAGAGGGGAACACCACATAGGTTGATATCGCTTACTTTGTGCTCTTCAGGAAGATCAAAACTCTCAAATTCTGAGAAAGATACATTGTAGTTTAGCAACAGTATAAAGTGGCAGTGGCCTGGGAAGGTGCAAATTCTGCTAGTTTTAATGAAGTGGGAGTAAGTCCAAACAACACAATGCAAGTGCCTTAGGAGGTATTTGTTGGCAGTTACACCTTAGTGTATGGCATTTTATAGACAGCTAACACTTACCAAAAGACTAGATAGCATAACATGACTGCTAGCGTAAAGCAGTAACTTCTAACATTCCAATTGCCATACTCAATTTTATGCACACTATATATTTTGCCAACACCAAGGTAGTCTTTGGTACAGTAGTTTCTGTACACTCCCTTCCACATCAAATGGATGGTTTGAGGACAGATTTAAGTAGAGAGAATAGGCTGTGCTAAGGACAGCTTTAAAAGTTTCATACTCAGTTACCCTATGCTATCTTGATATACACTCTTAAGAGAAGTCTGCTTTTCAGTACTGCTTAAGTATTCCTTTGAATACTTGCCTACCAGTTGCCATTTAATTAAGGGGCATGAATATTTGAAACTAGTTTCCTGCCACCATAGCAACATACTCAAACTAATTATCTGGAGCACAGCTATTGCAGTTAGAAATGTTTAAAACAGTAACATTATATTTGGGAAGGAACAATCATCCTCATTTTTAAGAAGGGGCTCTAGAGAAATGCAGTGCCAGCATGTATGCTTCAATAGCTTGGCCAAAGTCCTGCAATGTCACTCAAAAAGGCCCAGTTGTTTATTTGAATAATGACACCTCTAGTTCTTACCTCGAGGATCAAAAGAAAACATGTTCTCTCTTTCTGGCCATTCTTCTTCAGCCACTGCATCAAGGCTTTCTAATCCTGCAGTCTTTTCAGCAGCCTTAAAAAGAGATTGAGTTATTTGAGCTGCTGCAGTTTCCTACTGTAGTACCGCTGTAGTGGCTTTCAAGTACTATACAAGTTCACAGCCAGGGATGCCTGCCATGCAGTCTTCAGTATGCCTGAATTCTAGTACCTTTAACACAAATAAGCAGACGGGGAAATACTTCAACTGAATTTGTGTAATGCTAGCAACACATATGGTGGCATCAGTACACTAAAACATTTAGGCTCACAATAATAAAGCTTCTGGTACATAACATGTGAGCAGGACATTAAATCAGACATTTCTTTGTCATAAGTACCCCAAAGTTGTTGTACTCCTTGTGTACTGGCTTTGACTAGGATTGAGCCATTTTTCCTCCTAGTAGCTCATACAATGCCATGTTTTGGATTCACAATGAAAACAGTGTTGATAACACAGCTGTTGTGGCCATTCTTGAACAGTTTTTACACAGGTTTTTTTTGCTTCTCATGACTCCACCAGTGAGAGTACACTGTGAAGCAAGGTGGGAGAGGGGACACAAGAAGTTGAGAGGGGGCACAGCCAAGACAGCTGACCCCAACTGACCAAAGGGATTCATTACCATATATCATGCTAAGCATTAGAAATTTGTGGGAAAGTTTGCTAGAGCCACTGCTGAGGGACTGGCAAGACATGACCCAATTGGTGGTGAGAAATTGGTTTTGGGTTTCTTTGAATAATCTGGAATTAACTGTTTTAATCTCAACCTGTGAGGTTCATCACTTCTACACTTTCAAGTCTCCTTCATCCTAATGAGGGAGAAGAAAGCAGCTGTGTGATGCTTTAGCTACCTGTCAGGTTTAAGCCACATCAGTAGTAACTACACATTCCCCCACACCCCACAGAAATGTATTGTACCCACTTTGTTTGCAGTGCAAGGCTGAGGTTTGTGATTTGTCTTCTCCGTCTTGATTCTGACTCCAGCTGTATTCACATTCCCAAGAGCCTTTCTGACAGAGCAAGACATGGCTGGAGATGGGCTGATTATTTTTTTAGGAAGCGGAGTTTTAACTTGTGCTCTTTCAGAAAGGACTTTTGCTATGGTAGGAGAAAGAACAACAGGAAGTTTTAACACCATATCGGCCCTAAAATTTGCTGGAAAAGTAATCATAAAAATTATGATTCACCAGTATAACTCAGAAGCATAAGCCTCTTGACAAAAATCACAATGTAAAAATTAAAATAATTCATTGATGAGCTTAGCATAATTGCTTAGATGAGTAAATAAGAGCAGAAACCCGTTGATGTTCAAAGCAACCAATAAGAAAACCATTTATGTACTTGACTTGATCCCTTATTGGCTTTGGGCAGCACATACGTACATGATCCTGAAGGAAGTTTTAGCTGATTCTTAGTAGGCCCAACTTCACCGTTCTCCTTATCAATAAAGATCAGTGTTGCCATCTTCAGGTGATATGACCGTTCTGCAAAGTCCACAAAGGAAAAATAAGTCCTGTCACTTCACCCACTACAGCACACTTCACAAACAAACCATATTAAAGACGGCACAGCTGCCACGTGCCAGTCCCTAGAGAAGGGAAAACAAAACCATACTTCATGTTATGTCATGACAGAATAGCTAGAGACCCTTGCAGTCAAAGATGATATATGCATATATGTTCAGGAATCACAGAATCATGGAATGTCAGGGGGTAGAAGGGACCTCGAAAGATCAGCTGGTCCAGCCCCGCTGCCAAAACAGGATCACCCAGAGCAGATCACACTGGAACGAATCCAGACGTTCAGGAAAGGAAAGTAGCAAGGTCTCAGTCTCAATACACAGGAAAATCAAATATCTTTGGTCTGCTTTGTTACTTCTCTGCAGTGTTCAAAAGTTTTGTCATACAGGAAAGGACATCTCTCAGCTTAGCAATCCAGCCTTCAGATCGACTTGTAGCACTTAACCAGCCAAAAGTAACACCAATTATTCTATTGAAGAGGCATCTTTTTAACAGACGAAGCATAAAAGAACACCCGGAACAAGTAGATCACTACTGGTTTTCAGTCTCATCTACGTCAGATCAGAACACTCCCCTGCACTGTTAAAGCCAGGCAGCCCCCACCCGGAGCTTGTCACTGCCACCATATAGACAGGCAAGTGATTTCTCCTTCAAAGAAGGCCAACAGAAAAAGCTGCTTCTAAGTAGCACAGCTGAAGTCAAAAGCTTAAACACAAAGTCAAAACAAGGCTTAGAGCCACATATTTCAGCACTCCACTCACGTAAGTCGGCTCCTGGTCACAGCTCCAGAAGCCCTCTCCTCCCACAGTCAGGGGGGTACAACTTTAAACAAGTAAGGCCAGCCACTTTCCCCACCCCGCCACGCTCACCCAGCCAAGGGCTCGCCTCAAAAGTTACTGGCAGCTCCGAGCGCTGAAATTGGACAGCAGCACCCAAAATGACGAGGGTCGGGCTCGTTCGGGGTCACGTAAAGAGCCAGCTACACCACGGCTACCCCACCTCAGAGAGCAAAACCATTGCGCCGTAACCGCCGGCAGCTTTCAAACTGCCTTCACAACGCCCATTGGCTGTTTCGACTCATGCTCAGCATCCGATTGGCTCAGCAGCGCAGCTTCCGCTTTGCCGTACCTGCTGCCCGCGCACGTTCCGGAAGCGGGGCGGGCCTGCTTGGCTACGGTGAGGGTACCGCCCCTAAATATGACGAAGAAATGTAAGGCGTTGCCGCGGTGCATTGTGGGGTGGAATTGTGGCCTAATAGGTAAACAAACGCGAGGGCGCTGTACGGGATGCGGGGAGAGCCGGCGGCCTGAATTGGGGTGGCTGCTGAGCAGCTGCTGCCTCTGAGAAGAAGCCGTAGTGGGCTACGGTTGCATTCTTACCGGAGAGGCCTGGGTGGTGCTTCCTCGCAGTCCGTCTCTTGCGTCGCCTTCGAGGGGGTACGCGTAGGCCCGGCCCGCGTTTGCGTGCTGAGCGGGGCTCTGGCCTGTCCGCGGACTCTGCGCGATCCCACAGCCGTGGTAAGCTGTGTACTTCTCCGTATCAGCGGGGAAAGGTCGATCGTGCACGTCCTGAAGTTGTGTGCGGAGCTGCTGCGGTTCGTTTTTGTCGCCCGTCATAGTGATTAGAGAAGAGGAAGATTAATACTCTTTCCCCAGCATTGGTACTTGTGTGGAAAGACTCACATCAAGAATAGCTAATACAGCCTTAGTTGTTTCACAGAGTATGTAAAACCAGATTAAAGAACTGTACTGTAAGAGAGTATTGATCTGTAAGATTCTTTTTTTTTTTTCTGTTGTAGACAAAAATGGCATCAGGGACGATAGCAAATGCCCCTCCTTCAGGAGGATCAAATGATGTGAGCCTGGAAGAACCGAAGAAGATGACAAGGGAAGACTGGAGGAAAAAGAAGGAATTAGAAGAACAGAGAAAACTAGGAAATGCACCTGCTGAAGTGGATGAAGAAGGAAAGTAAGTTTTATTAAAGCAGTGGTTATTCTAAAGCCATTAGTTTAAAATATGTGGGCTATTTCTCTTGTAATGACAGAATAATCATAAACATGATATGTGACTTCCGAGTGAGTCATTGTAGAACTAGGTAGTTGCACTTGTGAACTTGCCTTTAGCATTCCAGTCATCCTTGGAAGACAGATGTTTGGATGAGTAATGTAGGTTCACTGTTTATCTACTTCAGTTCATTGATAGTGTTGCTAAAAAGTTCCTACCTGTCTCTGTGGCTAGTTACAAGTGGTATTTTGAAAGTGACCAAAAGCTAATATAGGGGAGCTTGATTGCATAGCTTATTTGTTCCCTCTCTTGCTTCTACAAAACCTCTTGGTTCTGACAAGAGAAATGTTACTATTTCTGTACTTGGTACATTGATTAAAGTACATCATTTAGAGTCAAGAATTTAGGTGAATTAGCAGCAAAATTTCAATGAAAGTCTGTGTTTATCTAGTTGCATTAGAGTTAATTTTGCAGTGCATTGTAGCAACTTTATTATTTTCTCATCGCTCCTGAACAACTGAACTTTCATGTAAGCGTTATTTGTTAGGCTAAGTTGTTGTGAGGTTTTTTTCCATCTGCCATATATTTACACAACATCTTTTACAGGGATATCAATCCTCATATTCCTCAGTACATATCCTCAGTACCGTGGTATATAGATCCCTCTAAAAGACCTACACTAAAGCATCAGAGACCTCAGCCAGAGAAGCAGAAACAGTATAGCACTTCTGGAGAATGGTACAAACGAGGAGTTCAAGAGGTATGCAAAAAGTTTTTACCATAGTAAAAAGATTTGGTTTCATTCCATGAGGAAAAAAATTCTGGTTACGTGCTTTTGAGGGAGACAGGAGCTGGGAGTTCTTGTTTAGTCATAGTTAAATGTGTTCTGGCTTTGGGTAGACCATGCATGTTATATTGAAACAAATGAATTGGTTATTGAAAACATGTATGTGAATCTTGCCACAGCTTTCTTCAACTCTGCCTTTTGTTGTTTAGAATTCAATAGCAACAAGATACCGTAAAGGAGCTTGCGAGAACTGTGGTGCATTGACCCACAAAAAGAAAGACTGCATGGAGGTAATCTTGACTTTTGCTGATGTTTAAATGTTTCTGAAAACTCAATTCTATTCTTTGTGAAAAAATAGCTAGTAATAGATAAAATAAAAATTCCTGGTTTTCATAAAAGCTTTTTTGAAAAAGATTGCAAGTATTGAAAGGTAGCTGGAAGATTTCTAGAGAAACTTATGTAGGAAAAATATGATACTATTGAGTAGAAGTCATCAGTTTTTGTTTGTGACAAGCACTTCAGTAACAGGTAAAAAGGTTTAGCTTTTCATCTCAGTTTGCTTTAACTCAAGTTCTGCTATGCCTGTCTTTCTGTTCACGTCAGTTAGAAGCCATCCCCAGAAACTCTGCTTTTTTAATTGTGGAAAGTGGAGTTAGAAGTTGATGTGATTTAGAGTCAGTTGCACTACTTTAAAATTCAAAGATGAACTGCTTGCATTCAATTACAAGTGACAGGCTTATAGGGATGAATTTAACTAACTTAAGAGGTGCTCAACTGATACTATTTTTAAAGGAATGTTTGAACAAATAACACTATTTAGTCTAATGTACTGATCAACCATTTCTTTTTTCTCCTTTCAGAGACCCAGAAAAGTTGGAGCAAAATACACAGGCATGAATATTGCACCAGATGAGCATGTGCAGCCCCAACTGATGTTCGATTATGATGGAAAGCGAGATCGTTGGAATGGTTACAACCCAGAAGAGCACATGAAGATTGTAGAGGAATATTCCAAGGTTGATTTGGTATGTAGGTGCTATATTTAATGGGGAAAGGTTTGGTGTGTGGCTTGGCTGGGAGAAGAAACATTGCTTTTTTACTACAAGCACAACACAAGGTTTAGTATTAACAGTGTACATAAACAATGTGGATTCCGTGTGTGATAGCAAACTTCACTTGAATTGAAAATCCAGATCAAAACTTGTGTAATGTAGTGATGGCATGGCTGCATAAATTCTAGTAAACTGTTGGACAGTATAATATAAAATAGTAAAATGGTTAGTGTACAGAATTTTCTTTCCTCAAGTATAGAAATAGACGAGACAAACCCTAGCTGCTGATTTTTTGCAAGCACCCAAAGAGTTACAAAAAACCCACATTTTTTTGTAACAATGAATAAATTTCAACTGTCAGGAGTCACAAGAGGTGCTTACGATAAGTATTGCTACACATTTGCTATTAAAGAGAAAAAGTAAAACGAATGTATTTTCATGATGCACAGGCCAAACGTACACTGAAAGCCCAGAAGCTTCAGGAAGAGCTAGCATCAGGAAAACTGGAGCAAGTGGTAAGTAAGCTAAACCCTGATTTACTTTTGTTTAGGCCAAGTAAAAAGAAAACAGGTTACTTCTACTTTCTGATGTTCTTACTCTCTATACAGGGTCTGCCGTTGTTTTTTATGCCTTGTGTCACATTTAAGAACTTTTGAAGCATCTTCTTTCAAATTAGAGATGTTTTGTTTTTCTCTTAGGGGCTTAAATTCTATGTGATTATTATTACTGAGGCTAACACGTGGAATTTTGGGTCGGAAAGACTTGGATTTCCATGTAGTACTTTTGTCCTTATCCTAAACCAAACTTCTTCCCTCTTCAGTTGTTGTAATGATCATTTGCAGCATCACTGGTTACTTGAAGGCTGAGCATATGTAATTTCCCTTTTCCAGTAACTAATACAAACTTCTCTTAGACTATACACAATATTTTTTATAGCCTTCGATATAAAATTC
>VWYK01092247.1:81183-93106 GCA_013399775.1 Semnornis frantzii | reverse complement strand
TCCCAAACCGTCACACACAGCCTATCATATAATTTGTTCTCTATTAAAATATTCCAATTAGCTTTAAACCAGCACACCTGCCTATGGCAGGGGGCTGGAACTAGATGATCCTTGAGGTCCCTTCCAACCTTACCATTCTATGATACCTTGTGCACAGCCTGTCAAACTAACTTAATAGAGGGAATTGTCTATGAACAATTCTGCTAGGAAAAACATCATCTTCCTTATTCTTTGAAGTTTAAATTTTGCATACCCTTTTGCCTTTCACATGGAGCTATTTAGAATTGGTTGCAATATGTCCACTTACAACACTGTGTGCTGGTGAGCTAAGTTCTACCCTACCCCCTGCATCCCTTCCTACATCTAGATTTCATCCTAGAAAATCCCTTCCATCCTCCTGCAGAATGGTCACCCAGGTTCTCACTATTCCCAGAGGTGGATGGCACTGCTAATGTGTATCTACTACATGCAAACAGAAATTGATGATGTTTGCTGTACATCTGGATCAATACCATGGAAATAAAAATAGACTCTGGACACATGAATTAAAAAAATATGTATGTCAAAAAAGAAACCAGAAAATCTTTAAAGAAACCCATAAAACCGAAGGCAGGAAAAAAAAAAAAGCAAGTAGCAATTCTACCACATAAATACCTAAATTATTTGCAGTGCAACTATTTTTAGATATCTCGTTTTAGTCACTAACCTGCATTTACTCCAACGTGGCTTTCGGTGGTTTTTCTTTTAACTGTCTGTGGAAGCTTTTTGGTCATATATAGTAACAAGCATTCACCACAGTAATTTTAATTAACAAGTTCTAATAAATTTGCACATGCTGCAGTTTAAAGCTCTAAAAATACATGTGTGCATCCCCAAGACCACAGTCAGACTGCTCTGCAGAAAGGTTTCCCAAGAGCCATGGGCTGCTCTTTGAATGTCAAATTCAACCCCAATGTCAGCACCACTGCCGGCAGCAGCCAGGTGATGCCCTCCCATCCCAAAGCTGCCTCTGTCTGCTGGCCAGCCCCTCACGATTGCACCCTCTTTCACTCACTAAGTAGAGAGGCTCCTGTAGGCCTGATGCTGTCCCCAGCTCTGCACGGATGACAAGTATTGCTCCCTCCTTTGGGGTAATCTCAGTGATTTTGGCTAGAACCAATCTGTCAGAGACTACACCTCACAGTTTGTAGAAACACAGGTGGCCATGCCAAAGAGAGAAGATAAACCTAAATCTCACTCTTGTCAAAACCATCCCATTTCCACTGAAATTGTTCAACGCATTGATATTTGCTTCTGTTTTTCTTTTCTTTTTTTTTTTTCCCCCCAAACTTGTAAAACACCATTCAGTCTCACTGTGACATGCTGAGCAAGAACAGAGGGAACAGCTACATTTTTTCCCAGCTCTGACAGTCCCCTGTCCCAGACCTGCCTCTCTTTCCTAGGAGAATGATGCACCAAACCCAGTGCAGTCACAAACTTCACCCGCTCCTCCCATCCCACACCCCTTTCCCAGATCTGGTTCTGATCTCCTGAGGCAGAAGTGGTCTCCACTGACATCAAAGAGATAGGAGCCAGGAATGGAGCTTAATAGGATTAGTTTCATATTTTCAAGCAAACGACTGCTCAAAGACACAAAGCTATGCAGAGAGCGGATTTCCTGGGGACAATCTTTCCAGTCTGGACTTTCATGGCTGCCTGGTGGGTGCTCCAGGCTTCCCTGTTGCATGCTCCCAAATTCACACAGCTTGCTGCAGGATCAGGCAGCATTCCTGAGAAATGCAGTACCAGAGCTGGGACAGGGGGGCAAATCACACAGCAGGGCACCAAAAGCCAGATGTGCCTGTGTGCAGCCTGGAGAACAGGTGTTACTGAGAGAGAACATTCCTTCATAGCGCCTGTGTAAAGTAAAACTGCCCATGTTAGATAGTCAGAGATTGCATAATGGTTACGTGGATGATCTCTGCTGTGTGTGGTGTGCACACAGCTGGCCAGTACAATTCCCCCTGGGACTTTTCTTCAAAGAAGAGAAGAAATTATTTCAGATGGATCTTATTTCTTACATATACATCTTTCCCATCGCAGATACTTCAGAGGTGGTACCGGTCCATTATATGTTTCTCCCACAGTCAATTATTTCATATTTCACAGGCAGAAAAAGGTGTAATTTACTTATCACATACCAGAAATATCATAAATATCAGCTACACCATCCTGTTTAAGAATTTAGAAGAACGAAACAGTAAATGAGAGAGTGCCAACATGTGCTGAACAGAAACTGGGTAGTGGCTGCTAGGCTTTGTTAACCTTTCCGCAGTTTGGAGAGTTTCAGAGAATTACACCCTGCAAAGGCAGCAACGAGTTGGTAAAAGCTTTCTCTGCGCTGAACATTGTGCTGGCATATGGGAATCTTGTACTGATGCTATTAGCCAAGTCTCTTTGGACATGATGTAAAGCATCTAATAATTATACAGCAAATATGATGAGATGGAATTGAACCTGATCTCAATTAGCAACCAGAGGTATCCTTCCAACTGAGATTAATATTGATTAAACCATAACAAGACTAGTAGTTGCCAATAAGAGCTCTATAAAATCAAGGAAAGGTGAGGCCAACCTCTAAGTTGGGAGCACTTTGTCACAAGCTGTAAAGACAAGTGATTCTCCTCTGGCCTAATTTGTCCTTTTTAAAAATGGAAGTTTGGCTCTGTATAATTCAGGAAATTATAGTGGACGGTCAGACTGGCCAGGAGCCCAGAGCAGAAATCAACAGCCTTTGGGAGATGGCTTGTTTTCCTTTCAACTTTCCCTATCCCTACTATGGTAAAAATCACACCAGATCCCACTCCTCTCTCAGATGTGGTTCCTACTATTGGTTTACTGTACTTCAGAATAAAGGCATGTGCTCTTTAATTTTCCCCCTTGCACCAAATTAAGGTGTATATGTTAGAGCTGAACAAATATATTGGATTTATTGGCTCTTCCCTCAAGTGGGGAACGGTAGTTCCACCAGTGCAATCCCACATTTCTTTTACATGGAAATGATTGGATTTATTGCTAGCCATTTTTAGATCATATTAAGTCAAACCATAACAACTAAGCACCCTTCAGGGCTTACTGCAGATTATAAAATGCTGCTTGAAAAACAGACATGCAAGGGTATGAGAGGTAACAATACAAAGCTTACAACAAATCTTATTTTTGAGATTCTTGATCCTATTTAAGTACTGTTTTAAAATGTTCAGGCCAACTTCAGAGAGCTGTTATACAGCTCATGAAACACTGAATGCTAATGCTCTTTAAATATAAAATACAGAAAATTAATTGCCAAGTACCTGTTAAAGCACATTTCTTCTAGTAAGTATTTGTTAATACTTTTTGGACAAAGAGACAATTACAAAGAACAAAACCCAATGTGACAATTATTATTTATCTTAAGCATAGGAGGCAAATGAAGCCTAGGAACCTCTACACCATAACAAAGCTTGGCTGGGGAAACAATTTGTTCCCATGTTCCTGGGCTGCTCAAAACAGAAATGTTTCCTGATATACTAGCCACATGGCCCTGTAAGGGCACAACAGCCACAGCGATTAATTAACACAAGCTGTTCTAAGATTTGCTGCATGGTGTGCCCTGAAAGACAGACCTTGTCTGGTGAGGAGTTATCTATAGTTCTCTAATTGAGTAGTAAAAGGCACCAAGAGTCCAAGGGAAAGGAACAACTTTACCAGGTAGTACTGGAGAGATCAACTCTTTATGCAATGTAATAAATACTGCTGCAAAGACACAGCAGGCCAGTGAGCTCAGGCACAGTCAATGAGTATTATCCCATCAAGGAACTTTTGTAGCCACAAAACTGCAATTCTTCACACCTGACAGCAGGCAAAAATCAGCCTAAAGTGGTGAGGATAATAAAATGTAATACAGAAGCCTACTAGGAAATTAACAAGTCTGTCTTCAGCAGGCCATGATAGGAGAGCATCAGGAAGCCAAGAGCCAAGATGCTTTTTTCATTGGGTTTAGCCACTGGGACTTCTGCGGGTTACCTGGAACAATGACGTAATGCCACGACGCTGACTTTTAAGTGCAACAGGGTTGTAAGACAGCAGTAGCTGCCCAAGGATGCCCTCATGCTTGCTAAACTTCTAATCCTAGCTTTGATTTGTTTTTCCCCTCTATAATCAATTCAAACATAGCTTAAATTAATCACTGTTTGCAAATTTAAAGGTTGCTTTTCTTCTCTCTGCTTAGGACCTGCCTTAGGTCACATATAGGGCTAGCGTGGGTGAAGACATGGGCCACACCTGCTCCAGAGCGCAGCATTCCCCTGTACCGTTACACAGTAACACCCCTGGCAACAACAACAATAATGCACTGCTCACAAAAACTGCAGCACCTATTCACTCAGCAGTGCCTCAGACTCAGGGGCAACCCTTACCCATTTCCTGGATCCACCTCCAAACTGATCCTTCCATCCCCACTCTACATCATCTCTGGCCAGGCTGCTCTCGCTTACCTCCTCCCTCTTCCAGTATGCACCCCATCCACACCATTCTTCCTTTGATACTGGATGTGTTGAGGAGAAGCCCTGGTCAGACAGCCGCAAGCTTGACAGGACTGTGTTTTCTTTTGAGCACTGGTCAAGCTGATACTCATCCACATGACAATTCTTGCACCTTGCTCTGAGGTTCAGGCAGGCATTTTGGCCAGCACCACTGCAACTCATTTCCAGTTTGGGTCATCCTCACATCACAACTACTATCGGGCTTCAGTCATTAGGTCTACCAGCATTAATTATCCCTTTGAAACTCTTCTAAATGTTACTACATTGCACATTCCTTTGTTTGGATTATCTCAAAGCATCCCATTTCTTGTTATTATAGAAAGCCAAGAAACTAACATGAGCAGGACTCCTAAAAATTAGATTTATGTCTAGCTGCACTGTGCAAGCAGAGTTACAGTGCAGAGAAAATTATAGGCAATAAATAAAGGTCTATATAGATAGAGGATGTCTTTTAATATATATCTGCAAAGCATTCTTTGCAATGCTTAATAAGAAACCTATTTCTGGTCCTCTAAAACCATTTTCTTAAAACTTAGTGAGTTTTGTACTTAACAAGGGTTAGTGGGCCAGCAAACACAGTGTTTTCCATTTCAAAGAATTCCAGTAGAGACAGATATTTTCAAACACTGCATTTACAAAGTAATGCGACTATGAAACCTGCAAGACAAAACTTGTTGCATCGCCCACCACTGAAAGTCTCAATATCATTTGTTATGCTTCTAGAAATGCAGAGGGATGATGGGCCTGGCTCCAAAGCACAGGGGTTACACCTACAAATCCTCTTTTGCTCAACCCATGAGCTTCTTTATCTGAGTCTCTAGAATCATGTAACATTTCTGGAGCTGACTTGAAAAATGGACATAGGTAGGAATCTACCATAAAGTTTTCTGGTCTTACTTTCATAACCTTACAAAGTAACATCATGTAGATTGATTGAGCTGGTGTGATAGAGTTGCCTATTAAAATAACAGCTGATACTCAAAGGTGATCTCAAAAATACCATCCAGCAAGTTTTATTCTCTACTGCTGTCCCCTCTTGCCCAGAAACTGCCCAGGATTAATAAGTAGCTCTTCCAGTCTGCTCAGGCATACCCACAGCTCCACTTGCACACCTCCTGGCTCCCGAATAGGTTGCCATTTCTGTCAGGACACATTAGCATACAAGGTGGACAAAGATAAGAACAAATCATGTGTCTTCACTGCTTATGCACATGCAAACAGCAAGGAAAGCACTGCTAACTCTCCAGTGGTGTGTCGGTCATACAAGAACACCAGAGTGTGTTTCAGTTAGCACAAGTCTAAACCTACTCTTTTCAGTCAATACAGAGGTCACAAGTACACGCTGCTGTCAATAAAGAAGGTGAAGATGTGGAGAAAGACTACAGATGACAGATAATAAGCACAAGAAAGAGTGAAAGATAAAGACGCAACATCGCACTAATTTCACAACAAAGAGGTGGCTTTTGAGAGCTAAAACAGGCAACCAATAAAACTTGACATATTTAAATTGAAGATACTATCATGGGAAATCTAAAGACTCTCCAAGCGTCAAGAAAACGAGCTTGAAAAAGCAATGGCCGGTTGTGCCAGTAATTTATAATCTCTCAGTGGCTGAGATTGTGAACAGTGGCACTTTGTAATCTTACAGGGAAAGCAGCTCTAATGCCATCTGGTCACACATTTTCAGCCAAGACCATTTAGTGGAGCCTGTAATGAAAAAGTGTGCATATCCTCCTAAAAATCCGAATTATGCCAGCTGTGCGGCAGTGTCACTTGTGTTTTCAAGGAGAAAGACAGCTGTCATTCCTTTTCCCCAAAGATCAGAAGCAGAGCGTCTTGCTTAAGAGACCTAATTTTTCTTGGATCGCCTTAAATTATCTTACCTGTCACTAGGAAAAGAAAGGGTGAAGTCCCTGTTAACATTTTCTGTTTGATTTTTGCTGACAGCACTCACTTTCTGTAACCACCTTGCTGAGCTACTGTGAAGGTGATATTTGGTCCTTAGCTGTGATCTGAAGTCAGTACAAAGAGAGTACGGGCTGTCCAAAAAATCAACAGACCTGCCTTGGCATAAACCCAGTTTGGGCGAGAGTACACTCGTCATCTTCACCTCTCCTGATGAATGAGACATTTTGTACTTCAGATATTACCTCAGCAACATACTGCCAATTTGAAATTGCTCTGTCATCTCAGATTAGCACTCATCATTCAAGCTAATGTAAACTAAATGGCACCTCTGCTGAAATATGTGAAAAAATAAATGGGATTACAATGAGAGTTGCAGGGCATGAAATTTCTGATCCATGAGCAATGAAGTGTCGTTGGCATTTCTTGGTACTTCCGTCCACTGAGCCATCGACTTAAACCTGTACTGTTGCTATTATCTTATATTAAGGTCAAATCTTGTTTGCTTTAGCATGCAACTACTTCCACTGCCTCCGAAGGACTATTTGCAAAAGCAAAGATATATAACCTCACATGAGCAGCAACAGAGATTCCCATCACCAAACTGCCTATAACAAACCTACATTCTTCCAGGACACAAGGGCTAAGGGCACACCTTCAAAACGACAGCCCATCTAGACTCCTCCACCTGCTCACAAAGAACAGCAGCAGTGGGGAGAATTACAGCCCAATAGTCAGCGTGACAGGAAGAAATAGCATTGGGAAATGCCTATTTTAATGGCGGAAAAATATTCACCAGGCTTGGGCTTAGTAGCACTAGAAATGTTATTACTTTCCAAGTTGGAAGAGAAAATATTTCAAGGGCTATTTTTTGACACCTTCACTAGGGTTTGATTTCTGCATCTATTTAAAAAAAAGTCTCTACAGCCTGCGCTGTGGATGCTTTGCAAATCTTTGCATACGACTCCATTTTATAAGTGTGGTAGAAATGTGTATAATTTATATCAGGCTGAACAGCTACCAGAAGTGAATGTATATGAAAATATTAAAGTTCCCTTGGTTTTGTTTCTGGAATTAATACTAAGCTGTCTTAATTTTATTATTTCCCAGAGCACACAGAAGCAAGATAGAAAAGTGCCCCATGAAGCATTACTGTGGAATAAGAGGCCTGAGTGCATATGGTTTCCTTCCTACTTGCATGCTTGTCACCCTTTTTCACATAATCACACAATCATTTAGGTTGGAAATGCCCTTCAAGATCAGTGAGTCCAACCATTAACACCATTCTGCCAAATCTGCTACTAAGCCATGTCCCCAAGCACCACATCTGCATAACTTTTAAACACACCGAGATGGTGACTTTGCTGCCTCCCTGAGCCAGCTGTTCCAATGTCAGACAACTTCTTTTAACCCGAAACACCCTTAAAGCAGGAATATAGAAAGCCACTGTTTCCTAGTAATTTGTTATTTCACTGTCTCAACATACTTATGTCCAGTGAAATTAATTTACAAATATTATCACTGCAAGAAACACTTTAAAGTCTAGGAAACATTTGTTGATTGCAATTACTGTGCCTCTCCTGGGCCACTCTGAGCCTCCCTTCAGATACCCATTCATTTTGGTGGGATTGCTGAGTCCTGAGCAATGATACTGGTGAATACTTTAGCTGCTATGCTGCTCTGAAATTAGACAGGGGAGAATCAATATTTCTGTGCTGTCCAGTAACCCAGACAATCATGGGAAGTACAGTAAGTGAACGGTTTTGAAGCATGAGCATTTACAAATGTAGAACAATCTAGCTCTGGAAATTACCTCTTGGAGTTATGATGATGTACTTTAGTTTCTCCTTCATTATGTGCAGGTAAGTTTTTAGTCTAATTTCTGGGTTCAGGGCTCTCTGAAAAGAGTCACTCATTTCACTTCAGAATAGAGAGAAATGAGAGAAAAGAAAAATGAGGCAAAAATATGTCTACAAAAATGCTTCTTAACAAGGATTTCTCCTGGCTATTGCTTATTTCTCAGTAGCTCCACTCTAACAGAGCCAATCTCTAGTTTTAATACATAATGTTATCTTTCCTCTATTCTATCATTCCATGCATAATAAAGTGCATTTAAGGTACTTGTATGGCTGTTGCTACCAAAGGATATGTGCACCTTTTTAGTCTATCTATCTTCATAATACCTGTGGGAGCTGGGAAAGTCCTATTACAGTCTCAGTCTCAGAACATCAGAGATATTTAGAGGCCTGCCACTGAGATAAATGGGATTAACTACCCCATGGCTTTTCTGGCTCAGAGCCTCCACTGTGTCCCTAAAATCATGAAGGACATCTTAAATGAACCACTCAAGTCTCACTACCTAGGCTGGTGGGGTGTGTCATGTTTGGACAAGTTTTTCTTTTTTGACTTAGTCTTATGTTGCTAAAGGATGAAGATATTAAGATAAGATAAAAATGATGCCCATATTCTCTTCTGTCTGCACATATCTTAAAAGCTTTCTACTGTTGGCATAAACTGGCTGCTAGCACTTTGGTGTACTCTGCTTTGCTCCAGCTTAGTTTCCTCTCAAAATGCTCTTGCATAATAGTCTGGAATTAACTACCAAATCTCTTATTTAGCTCAACACTCCTGACTTCTTTCCCTACAGAGCAGTAAATAGACTTATATTGCTCTTTGCACCTGGCTTTGTTCTGTAGAAGCACTGGTGAGTGGTTGCTTCTGCAAAGCAGCACGTGCGCAGGTGAGAGCTGAGCAGCTGTGCAATGTCCATACAAACGCACTCTAACCAGCACAGCCAGCTTATAAAGGAAATTTCCAGCTTTCCTGGGGAAGGTCCAGTTCTGAGAAACAGATGTAACAAAATATATGAGCCACCTACCTTCATGGCACAACAGGAACAGCATTGCTCCTGTCCTCCACACTCAGGGATTTGTCTAAACATACTCTGCTTATGAGCATGGATATTTATTTTGAATGTCAAACTTTCCAAAAGCAAACAGTGAACCAGTTTGATACAAGGTAATGGCAAGCAATTTTCATAAAGAAACAAAAACTGTCTCAAAATGTGGTTTTAAAAAAGGTGCCTTCAGGTGGACAAACAAGCAGCTACCCTGAACCTCTTGTATTGAGTAGTTACCACAAGCACCCTGATGCAGCAGCACTTTGACCTTTAGTGGCTAAATATTTCTCAGGACAGCATGGACAGAATATTTCTTCTTACTGCAAGCACAGGAATACATGATTTCTACCTCCACGGTCACTGAGGAGCCCTGAGTAGCTCCAAAATACTGTTCCATCCTAATTGCCATAGGCACACACCTTTGAATGAAGAAAAGACAGTATTTTCCACTTCCTCAAAGCAATTACTTCTGAAGATATGTGTTAGTTTTATCTTTCTAGGATTTAAATTAAGTCAAGTATTAAATCGCCTAAAATTACCTGAAAGTATTTGACTTCTTTCAACATCTTAAAAACAGATAGTCCTTGATGCTCATTACTTTAAAATCACAGAATTTTGTCTGGAAATTGACCACTTAAGATTCCAGAAAGTGGAAGTTGAGGGGGAAATAAAAAAAAATCAGATCTATTTCCAGACTTAAATTAATGTTTTGTTATTTAGCCCATGTGTGAAAAGTGCCTTGAGTCTGTTAGGTGGATTTATATATTAACTTAAGATACTCTAGGGTGTTAAACTCAAGGGTTTTGTATTAGGCTTGCAAACACAACAATCAAGTTTGCATGTGTGTTGGAGGTAGGAGGATTGCAGATGCAAACTCCTTTAGAGATAATGATATGAAATCCCTCTATAAAGGATTATTGTAGGTTTTTGGACTTGCATTGTTCACTTTGTCTAAGACGTTGACATGGTGGCATGGTCATTATGGCAACCCCTCACAGAGTGGGGGCTCGTTTAACATAACAACAATTCTTATAAATAAGGAATTACAGATTGTTCTTTAGGTAGCAGTTTTGCTAATTTGACAGTGTTGAAAAATAATTTTACTCCTAATAAGGGTTTGAAGTGTGACTACTTCCTTACCTAAATTATCTGTTTGCAGTAATCTGAAAGGGAAGTATTTTATTAATGTAGTTTGGCACAGTGAATTTCTATTGCAGGAAGAAAAAGAACTTCCAGTATCCTATTTCTGGTTCCAAATTGTTTCAGTTCATTGTGAATCTCTGGAAGGATGGAGAAAATGTACTCTATTTCCAGTTCAACACTGCTACGAAATACCCTAAATCTGCAACTCTACAGAGAAACGTTTGGGTTTACGTACAAAGAGGACAAAACTCCAGTGAAATAATTAGCAAGATTTACTGTAGCTCTATGACTGCAGAAGAGATCTGAGAAGATTTAAATGTGCCATTGGTAGTTGCTTACTTCCTGGGTTGCTTAGGAAGCTTCTGGTGCAGAACACAACAAATATCAAACAGTCCAATTACCATGATGAAAGCGCTCAGTCAACACGCTGTGACCCATCACTCGTGTCTGGCAGGGAAGCCTTTTATCTAGATTGCGGTTTGTGGCTGCACAGCTATCGCCGCTATCTCAAATGCCTGTTCTTTTAAAATGCATTGCACAACAGAGACCCGCAAGCTTTATGACAGCACAGATTCCAATCTTTTTAGTACTTTTAATGAAAATTAATCATACTTTTTAAAAAGAAAAAAGCCCAAACCTAAATTATGCCTGCTGACAGAGGTACGTGTATCACTCCCAATTCCTTTAAATGTGCTTTTAATGTTTGCAAGGAATAACCCTTTCCTCTCTCTGCTTACATACCCTGGTCTATGCCCCAGATGTCCAAACAAGACCACTGTTGATCAGGCTATTTCCTCCTGACCACTGTTTGCCAACACCTTCCTTCTGTGTGCTCAGCAATAAGCCTCTAAAGAGCCTGAATGAAGGGCGTGCAAGTGTAACTGGTGACAGCTTATTTATATATTCTCCTGGTATTAAAACTAGCTCTGTCTTCAAAGCAGCGTCACCTTCCAGAGAGAATCCTGCTCTGCAAACACGGAGTGTGGATAAGCAGTCAAAATCTCAGCCCTGATGCCTAGGAGAGGTCGGTTAAAAACAGCCTTTCCAGCTTCTTCACACCTGAGTCTCGAGGTGTTTTTCACCTTATGCACACAGTGCCCACAGAAGTGCTCATCCAGCAATTTCAGCAATCTCTGTATCAGACCCTTGACATGCGTTGTGTTTGCAGAGAAGCTTTACACTCCCTAAGAAAGGCTATAGGAGAGTGCCTACCCATTTAGGAACAAAAATCAGAGATACAATAGAAAGAGTTGTGAGGCTGTTGTGGTAGGCCTAGGCAGGCCAAATTGGGCTTGTACAAATCCTGGCTTGCCCAGGTATGTTTTTCTGCTCTCCCTCCTGCTGTTTTGGGGAGAGCAACCACAGGAAAAGGGACAAAGGGCCTGGAGCCACTAAGTCTGGGGTCTGTGGCCTG